>SRPZ01000147.1:0-70667 GCA_018360255.1 Claviceps maximensis
CTCCCCCCCCCCCCCCTTATATAACTATTAGGTAGCTATTAATAGTTTATATAGCTACTATAGTAATTACTATAGCTAGACCTTATACCTAACCCTAGGTTAGGACTATAGAGCCTTTATAATAGTAATATAGTAACTAACTAAGCCACTTAGGCCTAGATAATCCTTACTTATACCCTAGGAAAATATTATTATACTTCTCTAGTAATACTAGCTATATTTAGCTAATAGCGTACCTTTTTTTATAATTAATACTAACTATAGAGCCTTAGCAGCTCTAATATATAGACACTATAGTAATATATAGGTTTTCCCCTTTATACTAGGGTTTTTTCTATATAGTTTAAGTAGCTAAGGTACTAGACATTAGGCTAGTTAGTAGCCTATCTAGAGTATTATAATAATAATAATAATAATAATATAGCTTATAAGTAAACTCTATACTATTATAAAGCTTATAATACTAAGGTAGCTTAAAAGTAGCTTTAAGTAAAACCTATAGTAAAATTAATATATAAAAAAAATAGTTCTTAAGGTAAAAAAAATATAGTATTAATAGTAAGTATTTTATATAAATAAAAACTAGTATATTACTATTAAAGTAAAGAAAACCTAAGCCTAAGTTATTTATAATAAATACTAAAGTATATAGTAAGTTACTTTTAATACTATTATAACTAAATATAGTAATCTTTAAAAACTTAAGCACTAGGCTTAGCTTTATAGTAAATTACTACTAAAATAATAATATATTTTATCTCTTTTTTTAAAAAAAAGCCTTATTATAACTATAAGCTATAGCTATATTAATAAGGTAGCTACCTTAGTAAAATGCTTTTTTCTATTATTTTAAGCTTAAACTAATAATATTTTAAATAATACCTCTTACTAGCTTAATACTATAATATTTTTATTAAAAAACTACTTTAATACTAATAAAATCTAAAGTATTATTAAAGGCCTCTTTAGCTAGAAAGTATTAGGCTTTAATAAACTCTTTATTAAATTCCTTAAAGCTTATAATAAATCCCTAGCTAATACTCTTACTTACTTTTTTAATATATATTACTATATTAGTTATTACCTAGGCTTATTTTAGTAAGCTAAAATAATTATTCTTTATAAACTAAGTAAGACCTTAAAAAAATAATAATATATAGAAGTATAGTAATTTATTTCTTTTCTTAATATAGTTAAAAAAGTACTTAAAGTAATAGTAATAATATAGCTTATTAGTATAGCTAAAAAAAGAAATATACTATTAAATATATAAATAAATAACTAAGTAAATTATTCTATTAAAACTATACTTAGTATACTTATAAAAACTATATATATAGTATAGTATTATAATAGTATTACTTTATTACTTTAGCTAAATATATTAGTTACTTTTAATATAGTTTATTACTAATAACTTACTTATATTTTACTTAAAGCTAGTATACTTATTTAAATAGTAGTATAAATCTATACCTTTATTATTAATTATATAAAATATCTTTTTTTTAATAATTAAATAATAAAGGCCTTACTTATTACTATAAAGGTTTTATAAAGATTATTTATATTCTTTATTCTCTTTTTTTTATATATTATATTACTATATAAAAAGCTTATTATAGTATACTTTATACTTATTTTTAAATTCTTTAATAATACTAATTTACTTATATATAGCTATATAGTAAAAAAATATAATAATAACTTAAGGTAATATAGGGTATTTACTAAGAATAGTTTTAAAAGTTAGGTTTTAAGTTCTACCCCTAAAAAAATAAGCTAATATACTTTATAAAATAGTATATAGTAATTATAACTTTAATTTAACTTAGTACTATTATAATATAGCTAGTTTAGTTTATATACTTCCTTAGGGTTTAGATATACTATAAGTTATACTAATAAATATACTAAAAGTAAATTAAGTTAAAGCTAAGGTAGTAATGCCTTACCCTTATAGCATTAGTAATATTAATATAAAGTTATTCTTTTTAAAACTTTAAGCTTTTTTATATATAAGGTATTTAAACTATTATTATATATAGTATAAAATTATACTATACTTTTATAGCCCTTAGAAAGTAAGTATATAGTATTACTAAGGTATTTATTATAAAATAGTTAAAAAGTTTCTATATTATTATTATTACCTTTAAGGCTATACTATAGACCTTATTTAAAACTAAAGTAGTTATAATATCTATTAATTTATATCTTAATTTTTATTTACTTATTTTTTATAAAAGAATTAAGTTAAATAAAATAATAAAAAGAATTTATAGTATTTATATAATAATAGTAGCTTACCTTTACTAATACTTATATAGCTACTATAAATACTTATTTTAATATAATAATTACCCTAACTATATATTATTTTTAAACTAACCCCCTAAACCCTTTAATAAATAATTATTTATATAAGCCTTAGCTTTAAAATAAAAAGATAAATAATATAAAAATAAGTCTAAGGTAAATATATACTATAACTATTATAATTATATAGTAACTAAGTATAAGCTAAATTTTACTACTATAGCTAAGATTATTAAACTTTATATAGGCCTAAGTAAGTATAAGTCCTTTACCCTTACCTAGCTATATACTAAGTATATTAGCTTAAATTTCTATCTTTATTACTATAATATCTCTAAAGTAAACTTATTATAATACTAATACTAAGCTAATAATAAAGACCTTTATTATATTATCCTTAAATATAAGAAGTATAACTACTTTTACTTAGTTATAGTAAGCTTATTTTTACTTTAAAACTACTATAATATCTATATAATACTTAATTCTAAATAAACTATAGTAATCCTTATAAAGTAGTTCCTTAAAACTAGCTACCTTTAATAGTTTTTATTAGTTTATATACTAAAAACTAAATAGGTAAAGAATATTATAGAAATAATTATAGAAAATATAAGGGTAGTAGCTATACTAGTGCTAGTATAGAATTATAGTAGTTATATAAATATTAAATAAGCACTAAAAGTAATTAATTTATTATAGTAAAAATAAAACTATAGACTTATAGCCTTATATTATAGCTATAATAATACTATTACTACTTTATTATTTACTTTACCTTCTTTAACTTAGCCCTTACTTTATTATTAATATTATTATTATTAAATTCTTTTACTTTTTATTATTTATAACTTATACTACTACTAGTATTCTATATTAATACTATAGTAATACTATAAGTAACTTATAAAATTTAGTTATTTTCTTTTAAGGTATTTATAATATATATAAGCTATAATAGTATCTTAGTTTAAATAGCTAATATCTTTATATTATTATTACTATAGACTTATAATAATATACTTACTTTTTTAATTATACTAAGGGTTTTATTAATTCTATACTTTACTATTTTTTAAGTAATATTATATATAGTTTTCTACTCTAAATTAGTACTATATTAAAACTAACTAGGTTCTATATTATACTTATACTAATATTCTTCTCTATAGCTTTATAATTCTAATAATTAAAAATACTTTTTACCTTATTTTAATAAGTAAATAAATTATATAGCTTTATACTAATTAGCTACTATAGTAGTATTAGCTTAGACTTAACTTATTTTATAATATAGCTTTTTAGCTATAATATACTTATAGTAAAAACTACTAATATTTATATTAATTAGTAGTAAAACTATAGTAAGTTTATACTAAGCTTTTTACCTTAAGTATTATAGTATAATTTATATATATTCTTAGTATAAGTAAAATAAAGAGTATATAGCTAGGTATATATAGAACTAAGCTACTAATAAATTAGTAGTAGCACTAAATTAATATAAAAGTAATACTTATACTCTTTTTATTAGCTTAAGACTTATTTATTTTTTATAGTAATTTTTATAGTATTATAATTTTTCTTATTCTTTTTTTAGTATATTATTAGACTAAAGCTAATATAATAATATAATAAGGAGGGAATTAAAGGTATACTTATATTTATAAAAAAATTATAAAAAAGAAAAAAAAAAAAGGTTTTTACTAAAAGAAAATAACCTTTTTATAATACTCTTCCCCCCCCCACCTTTATATAATTACTAATAGCTATTAATAGTTTATATAGCTACTATAGTAATTACTATAGCTAGACCTTATAAGTAACTCTAGGTTAGAACTATAAAGCCTTTATAATAGTAATATAGTAACTAACTAAGCTACTTAGGCTTAAATAATTCTTACTTATACCCTAGAAAAATATTACTATACTTCTCTAGTAATACTAGCTATATTTAGCTAGTAGTATACCTTTTCTTATAGTAAATACTAATTATAGGGCCTTAGTAGCCTTAGTATATAAACACTATAGTAGTATATAGGTTTTTCCCTCTATACTAGGGTTTTTTCTATATAGTTTAAGTAGCTAAGGTACTAGACATTAGGCTAGTTAGTAGCTTATCTAGAGTACTAAATAATAATAATAATAATAATATAGAAATATAATAGCTTATTTCTTTTCTTAATATAGTTAAAAAAGTGCTTAAAATAGTAATAATAATATAGCTTATTAGTATAGCTAAAGAGGGAAATATATTATTAAATATATAAATAAGTAACTAAATAAATTATTTTACTAAGGTTATACTTAATATATTTATAAAAACTATATATATAATATAGTACTATAGTTGTATTACTTTATTACTTTAATTAAATATCTTAGCTACTTTTAATATAGTTTATTATTAATAACTTACTTAATATTAATATACTTAGTTAAATAATAGTATAAACCTATACCTTTATTACTAATTATATAGTATATTTTTTTTTTTAATAATTAAATAATAAAGGCCTTACTTATTACTATAAAGGTTTTATAAAAATTATTTATATTTCTTCCTTTCTTTTTTCTTTATATTATATTATTATATAAAAAGCTTATTATAGTATACTATATACTTATTCTTAGCTTCTTTAATAATACTAATATACTTATATATAGCTATATAGTAAAGAAAATATAGTAATAACTTAAAATAATATAGTGTATTTACTAAAAATAGTCTTAAAAGTTAGGTCTTAAGTTCTACCCCTAAAAAAATAAGTTAATATACTTTATAAAATAATATATAGCTATTATAACCTTAGTTTAACTTAGTATTATTATAATATAATTAGTTTAGTTTATATACTTTCTTAGGGTTTAAATATATTATAAGCTATATTAATAAATATATTAAATGTAAGTTAAATTAAAGCTAAAGTAATAGTGCTTTACTTTTATAGTATTAGTAATATTAATATAAGGTTATTCTTTATAAAACTTTAAGCTTTTTTATATATAAGTTATTTAGATTATTATTATATATAGTATAGAATTATACTATATCTTTATAGCCTTTAAAGAGTAAATATAAAGTATTACTAAGATATTTATTATAAAATAATTAAAGAGTTTTTATATTATTATTAATACCTTTAAGGCTATACTATAAACCTTACTTAAAACTAAAGTAGCTATTATTTTTATTAATTTATATTTTAATTTTTTGTGAGGAGCCTTATAATGCACATATATTACAGCCTTGTATATGCATAACTATTAGGCAATAACCTTATATATAACCTACTATAATAGCTATATATATAACTTACTTATGCTTTACTATAAACTATATAGAGTATAGCTATTACTATATATAACTTAAAAAAGGTAAGCTTTAGTTAATATACTATATACCTATTACCTTTACCTAGCTACCTTAGTTTTAATAATTTTAAAGCTTCTTTATAGCTATTTAAAGGTAATATAGTACTAATTACTTAAAGAATAGCTATAGTATTATAAAATAAAAATACTAACTTTTTTATAATAAAGATACTTACTATCTTTATACTAAATACTTATAATTTATTTAAAGAAGTATAAGCTATTAAAAAGTAAATTACTTAGCTATAAAAGCTTTAATAGCTTTAAGCTTAGAAAAAGAATCTTCTTTATATTTTAGGTAGTAATAATTCTAGGGTATTTAAGGGAAAAGCTAGGTAAACCTTAAATACTTTATTTAATAGTAGTAAAAGTAAGGTAAAGGTTAAGAATATTGCCTTATTAATATACTTTATAAACCCTTAAAAGTATAAAATATAGATTAATAACCTAATTTATACCTTTAATAAAGTATAATATAAATACTACTAAAATTATTAAAAAATTCTATTTATTTTTAACTATATATACTAAGCCTATTAGGTAAAATAGAACTATTTTCTTAATAAATAATAGAAGGATTACTAATAGAAACTTAAAGATAACTAAATAGCTTTCTAAGACTAAATCTTAACCTTACTTAAAGACTTAGCTAATTAAAAAGCCTAAATTACTATAATAATAGAAAATACTAAGTAATATAAAGACTAAAGCTTTATTAACTTTAGTATTTACCTTAATTTACTAGAGAAATATCTTAAAAGAGCTAGTAAAAAAAGCTAGGCTCTTTTATTCTTTACTAAGCTTTAGCCTAACTTATAAAACTATATTAATTTATATATATTTATTATAAGAAAGATATAAGAAGAAGTTATATAGTTAGCCTAGTACTTTTAGAATATAATACTAAGGAGGTATAAGTAAAAAGCATTTACTTTTTATAAAAGTAATACTAAAACCCTCTATATTAACTATAATTAGTTATTAAAAAATACTTTATAGAATAATATAATATTAGTAGTATAACCTCTTATCTTTATACTTAATAATAACCCTATAGGCTAGCTAAAAAGATATTATAACTATAGTAAAATAGAATATATTTACTTTAACTATAATTAACCCTAGAAACCCTACCCTAATAGCTAGGGAAATAACCCTTAGTAAATGTAATAGCCCTTATCTTTACTAATTATATATAAATTTAAACTAGGTAATATTTCTATACTTTTATTATTATTTATAGCTAAACTAATATTAAAACATTAGTAAATCTTAATACTTATACTAAAGTAAATATTATAAGCATTAAATATACCTAGTAGTAAAGCTTTAATAGAGTTAATATAAGTAGTGTTAAACTTAAGGTAATTAGTAACCTAATTATTCTATAATATAGTATATATTATATATCTATTAGTATTACTAACTCTAGGTAATAAAAGAGGAGACTATTATTAACCTATATTACTATTAATAAAGACCTAAGAATAGGGGGAAGCCCTATATTAATTAGTATATATATACTAGTAAAAGAATAAGTATACTTTAATCTTTTCTACTAATATTAATAGTTTAAAGTATAAAAAACTAGCTTTTTACTAGCTAGTCTCTATTACTTTAAAAAGGAAAACTAATATATTATAGTTATCTTTATTATTTATAGTATATAAAAAGATAAGCTTATTACCCTAGGAGATAAAGAATAGGTAGAAGCCTATACCCTTACTAATTACCTTTTTATAGAACTATAGAACTTTTTTAATATATTTAAATTTAAAAAAGTAAGTATATTATTAAAGTAAAAAGATACTAATTATACTATTAACCTAGTGCTAAGTATTACCTCTCTTTATAGCTTTATTTACCCTTTATTATAGAATAAGCTATAGATATTATATAAATACCTTAAGAAAAACCTTATAAATAGCTATATAAAAACCTTTAAAAGTCTAGTAAGTATATTTATTATATTTATTTTAAAGAAAGATAGTACCTTATAACTATATATAAACTATAGAGGTATTAATAAAATAATACTAAAGAATTACTATATTTTACTCTTTATTTTAAAGATCCTTAATAAATATTAAAGTACTATATTCTTTATAAAGATTAATATTAAGAATACCTATTACTATATCTAAATTAAGAAAAATAATAAGTAAAAGATAGTATTTTATTTATAATATAGCTACTTTAAATATTTAGTTATACTATTTAGTCTTATTAATATGCTTACTATATTTTAAAGCTATATTTACTAGGCACTATATAGCCTCTTAAATATAATTTATATAGTATATTTAAATAATATCCTTATATTTTTAAAGACTAAAGAAGAGTATACTATATATATTAAGTAAGTCCTTAAATATATATAAAGTATAGAGCTTTATACTAAGCTATTAAAGTACTTTTTTTACTAAAAATCTATTAAATTCCTTAAGTTTATTCTATTTATTAATAGTATTATAATAAATAAAAAGTAGGTAGAATCTATTAAAAATTAAAAGAAGCTAGTATATTTTTAAAATATATAAGTATTTCTTAGGTTTTATAATTTCTATAGATAGTTTATATATTAATACTTTACCCTTACTATCCCTCTTAATATACTTATAAAAAGTAGCTAAAAAGGTATTTAAAAAGGCTTATTTTACTTTAGTAATAATAAAAAATAGGTATTTTACTAACTTAAAGCTACTTTTTAAGAGGCGCCTCTTTTATAATACTATAGTCTAAAGTCCCTTATATATATTAAAACTAATACCTTTACTTTTATAATAACTAGTATTATTTTATAACTTAATAATAATAGCTACTATTACCTAATTACCTTTTAGTCTTAAAAGTTTACTAATATAGAATATAACTATAATATAGTAAATTAAGAACTATTTACTATTATTAAGTTATTTAAATACTAGTAATATTATATTAAGGGTATAATTATATTAGTTAAGGTGCTCTTAAACTACTATAACTTATAGATATTTATAAGCTAAGTAAGACTTAATAAAAAATAAGTAAAATAATATATATTCCTTAGCTTATTTAATTTTATTATTAAGTATTAAGTAAGTAAGAGTAACCCTACTAATATACTATTAAAATAGCTAAATTATAAGAGTAAAGCACTAATAAATATTAAGTTATTATTAAACTTAAAAATAAAAATAGTGCCTAATAAGGTAACTAAATTAGTATAAAAGTATATTAAAAAGTATAGTAAATAGCCTTTAAAAGTTAAAATAACTCTAGCTAGTAAGTTAAAACCTATTATAAAAGGCTTAATTTCTTTTAATACTAAATAAATAGCTAGAATACTAGTAAAAGAGGGGATAAAACTAAGTAAATTTATAGCTAGAATAGCTTATATTTAAACTATAAAGAGGTATATTATTTAGAGAACCCTTAAGGCACTAAACCCCTATAACTTTAGTATATAGAACCCCCTCTTTAAATTACTTAAAAAAGTATAAAAATAAGACTTAACTCTTACTTATACTATAGAATTAGTAAGTAAAGGGGGAAAGGCTAAAATATAGTAATATAATATAGAAAGTTTTTTATTATATAAAAAATAGGTAGTTATTTCTTTAAAGCCTATTTTATAATAAAAGCTTCTCTAGCTATATTATAATAACTTAATTACTAGTTATTTTAGAATATATAAAACACTTAAATTACTATAATATAATTTTTACTAGCTAGGTATAAAGTAAGTAGTAGTGGATTATATTATAAGTTATAGTATATATTAGTAAGTAGTTACTAAAAGGTATAAGCTATATAGTTATTTAGAATTACTATTAATTCTATAGTAACTAATAGTTAAATTATTAATAGACTTTATTATAAGGCTACTAGAAGTCCTTAAAGAAAATTATATAGTTAATACTATTCTTATAATTATAAACTACTTTACTAAATACTCCCTATTTCTTTTAATTATAACTACTATTAATATAGCTAAGCTAGCTAAACTATTTTATAGAGAAGTTAAGCTAAAGTATAGTATATTAAAGGGTATTATATTAAACTAAGGTTTTATATTTATAAGTATATTTTAAGGTAATCTTTACTACCTTTTAAAAATAAAGAAAAGACTATTTATAGTATCTTACTTATAAACTAATAGTTAAATAAAAAGAATAAACTAGGTTCTAAAGTATTATTTTTAATACTTTATTAGAAATAACTAACTAACTTAGCTAAAGCTACTACTAATAGTATAGTTTATATATAATAATATAGTAAATAAAATAATAGGCTAGTTACTTAATTATATACTCTTTAGGTTCTACTTAGAGTTTTACTTAGAAATTAAAGATAAACTACCTAAAGAGAATATACTAGAAGTTAATATAAGAGTAAAAAAACTCTAAGAAATATAAAATAAAATAATACTTATATAGTAAAAAGTAGCAGAATTATAAGTAAAATACTATAATAAATACTACTAATTAATATTCTTTAATAAGGGAGATAGAGTTATACTCTTAGTAAAGAATATATAAATAAAGAATATAAAGAAGAAGCTAAATCCCTAGTTTATAGGACTATTTTATATACTAAATACTATAGGTAAGTAAGCCTATTATTTAGAACTTCTAAATAAGTATATATAATTATATAATATCTTTTATATCTCCTTTCTAAAGCTATAGAAATAATAGGTAAAAAATAGTAAATAAATAGTATTACTAAACTTAAAAGACTAGAATAAGAAGGAAGTATAAGCTAAATAATATTTAAAATAAGAAAGAAATATAAAAAAGCACTTATTACCTAGTAAAATAAAAGGAATAGCTAAGTAAATATAATTAAT
The DNA here is from genome assembly GCA_018360255.1 of Claviceps maximensis. Taxonomy (NCBI): domain Eukaryota; kingdom Fungi; phylum Ascomycota; class Sordariomycetes; order Hypocreales; family Clavicipitaceae; genus Claviceps; species Claviceps maximensis. The sequence goes on from SRPZ01000147.1 coordinate 10,526, forward strand.
AAGTAGCTAAGGGAAATATATATATATTAAGGCTTATTATAGTATATAAGAAAAAGGTAGTAAAGAAAAGTTATAAATTATAATAAGCTAGTAATATATAGGCATTATACTACTTAAAAATATTATATTTTATATTAAAAAAAGAAAAAAGAGATATAATAAAACGCTACCTTTATATAAAATAATACTTATATAAATACTACTAAGGAATAAGCTAAATAACTATTTATAGCTTAAGTAGGGCTATAAGAAAGGTACTAATAGTAAACTCTAGTATTTAAAACTATAGAGGTATATTAAAAGCCTAAATTCTACTATTAGTATCCTTCTATAGTGCCTTAGTAATAATAGTATAAACCTAGTGTATAGTTACTACTTAGATAATATACCTAGAATCCCCTAACTATATACCTAGCTATTATTATTTAAACTACTTTACTATTAATATATTATAATTTAGCTACTAAAGTATTAGTAAATATAGAGTAAATATATAGTATATAAATATAAAGTCTAAATATATAATACTAAGGGGGATTAGTAGGAAAAGGGTAATATATAGCTATTACCTTATAATAATATACTTATTATATACTGCCTATATATTCTAAGCCTAAAAGTTAGTAAAATTAAGGTAATATATAAGTAAAAATACCTATAATAAATAATTTAGCTAAGCTTATTAGGGTAAAGGCTATTTAGTAAGCTTAGTTAGTATAGTTAAAGCTATATAGTAATATAAGTAATAAGTATATAATTTTATAGTATATATTATTATAAAAAACATAGACTAATATCTTAGCACTAGCCTTACTAGCTACTATACTAGTAGAGGCTTAGACTAGTGTCTTTAGCTAGTTATATACCTTAAGAGTAGTAGTTTAGTTACTTATTATTATAGGTAGAGGCTATAAACTATTAGTAAATAAGTTATAATATTATAAATATTATATATATTAGCTTATAGGAATCTAAGTATATAGTATACTATTTACATTATTTTATAGTATAAACTTTACTACCTATAAATAGGTTAGTAAGGAACTTATAAGCTAACTATACTAGTTTAATATTAAATAGTAGATATTTCTTAAAGTTATTATATATAGTATATATATAGTAAAGGTAATAGTATAAATAAAGCTTAATATTTATAGATATAATAGCATTTTAATAAAGAAAATAGGGGGATATATAGTAATAATAATAGTAATATTAGTAATAGTAATAATAGTAATAGTAATAATAAAAAGAAAAGAAAATATAATAGAAGGTTAGGGAAAAGGTATAGTCTTTATAGTTAGGCTATATATATAGTATTATTATTATTTTAACTCTTACTAATATAGTAAAACTAGCTAATAGCTATTAATTAACTAGTAAATATATTATTACTAGGAATAGTAACTATAGAAGGGGGGGTAATTATAAGGAGCCTTATAATATATATATATTATAGCCTTATATATATATAACTATTGAGTAATAACCTTATATATAACCTACTATAATAGCTATATATATAACTTGCTTATACTTTACTATAAACTATATAGGGCATAGCTATTACTATATATAACTTAAAGGAGGCAAGCTTTAGTTAATATACTATATACCTATTACCTTTACCTAGCTACCCTAGTCCTAACATTTTTATTTACTTATTGTTTATAAAAGAATTAAGTTAAATAAAATAATAAAAAAAATTTATAATACTTATATAAAAATAGTAGCTTACCTTTACTAATGCTTATATAGCTATTATAAATACTTACTTTAATATAATAACTACCCTAATTATATATTATTTCTAAACTAACCCCTTAAATCCCTAAATAAATATATATTTATATAAGTTTTAGCTTTAAAATAAAGAGATAAATAGTATAAAAATAAAACTAAAGTATATATATATTATAACTATTTTAATTATATAGTAGCTAAGTATAAGCTAAATTTTAATACTATAGCTAAGATTATTAAACTTTATATAAGCCTAAGTAAGTATAAGTTCTTTACCCTTACCTAATTATATACTAAATATATTAGCTTAAATTTCTCTTTTTATTACTATAATATCCCTAAAATAAACTTACTATAGTGCTAGTACTAAGCTAATAATAAAAACTATTATTATATTATTTTTAAATATAAAAAGTATAACTATCTTTATTTTATTATAATAAGCTTGCTTTTACTTTAAAACTACTATAATATTTATATAGCATTTAATTCTAAATAAATAAAAGTAACCCTTATAAAGTAGTTCCTTAAAACTAGCTATTTTTAGTAGTTTTTACTAGCTTATATATTAGAAACTAAGTAAGTAAATAATATTATAGAAATAATTATATAAAATATAAGAGTAATAGCTATACTAATATTAGTATAAAGTTATAATAGTTATATAAATAATAAGTAAATACTAATAGTAACTAATTTATTATAGTAAAAAGTAAAAATACTAAGGGCCTATAGCTTATACTACTACTATAGTAATACTAATATTAATATAATACTTACTTTACCTTATTTTAGTTTATTCCCTCCTTATTATTCTTTAATAGTTCTTTTAGCTATAGCCTTTTCTTATTTATATTATTATTAGCACCCTATATTAATACTATAATAATACTATAGGTAGCCTATAGTATTTAGTTATTTTTCTTTAATATATTAGCTATATATATAACTTAGGTAAGTATTTTAGTCTATATAGTAAATATATTTATATTATTTATAATATAAAACTATATTATACCTACCTTTTTAACTATACTAAAGATTTTATTAATACTATATTTAGCTACTTTCTAAGTATTATTATATATAGCTAGCTACTTATAATTAGCACTAAATAAGTACTAATATAGACCTACTTTATACTTATATTAATATTTTCCCCCTTAGCTTTATAATCTTAGTAATTAAGAATAGTTTTTACTTTATTATAATAAGTAAATAGGTTATATAGCTATATACTAATTAACTACTACTATAGTATTAATATAGACCTAACTTACTTTATAATAAGGTTTTTTTACTATAGTATACTTATAATAAAAACCCTTAGTACTTATTATAATTAGTAGTAATAATAATATAGGTTTAACTTAAGCTACTTACCTTAGGTATTATAATATACTTTATATATATCTTTAGTATATATAAAATAAAGAGAATATAGCTAAATATAAGTAAGGCTAAGCTATAAATAGGTTAGAGATAGTACTAAATTAATATAGAAATAATACTTACTTCTTTTCTTTTTAATTTAATAGGGAATTTATGTAGTGCTTTATATAATATTATAATTTTTAATATACTTTTTATAGTATATTTGTTACGCGACGAAGCGTAACTAATTACAACTGTACTGGTGGGGACGAGTCAGGTCTAAGAGTCTAAGCTAGAATTAGACTAGACTATAGTAGGTAAAATTATAACTAATTTAGTAAGGCAGTTAGAACTATTATTAGTATATTATAGCTTATGCCTATCTTTATAGCTAATTTATTACTAAATTAATATTATAATTTATAATAGAATTATAAGGGAATTTAAGGGAAAATCTATTTAATATATAATAAGGTATTTTATTCTAAAAACTAGGGATAGAAGAGTAAGTCTTAGTTTAGTAATAATATTAGTTCTTTATTTAATTTATTTTTAATTCTAACTATAATCTTCTTATTTAATTATTACTATTATTTAAGAGACTATTATAATATTCTAAAACTTTTACTATATAATTACCTAAGAAAATATTATAGTTAGACTATATTAATAGCTTTATAATAAAAGCTATATTACTTTATAACTAAATAAATTATTATTCTAAGATTTATAGTAAAGTAAAAATACTACTAAAAAAACCCTTATAAAAGAATAAGTAGTTTAATAAAGAATTATATAGCTTAAAGAATTATAATATCTTTATATTTATAAATATAAACTATAAAAAGAATTATAGAATTATTAAACTTAGCTATAATATAGAACTAAGTATTAATTATTTAATAACTTTTAAAGTAATTAAAAGAAGAAAGTTAAAGTAAGTAATATTAAAAAACTTAAACTAAATACTAACCTTTAAAAATAAAAAGATTAAATTAATAATCTTTAAAAAGTATTTAATAAAGTATTAAAATAATATTATAAGAAATATTAAAAGATTATTTTAGTATATAATTATATAAAAGTTAACTATTAATTAAGATAGAATTACTTTATTAATAAAGAGCTTAATAAGAAAAAAGACTAAAAAAATAATTAAAATAGGTTTATTAAATAAACCTATACTTTTATTAAAGATTTAAATAATTAAGAAGTTTAGCTAGTATAATAACTAAAAATTACTAAATAAAAAAAGACTTAAAGTTTTTAAGATTTTTATATTTATTTAAACTTACTTAAGAAGTATTTTTCTTATAAACTAAAGGTATAAAGAGTACTTTAGTATTTTATAAAGCTTTAAGAAAAGCTATATAATTATATTAAATTATTAGCTATTATTATATTTAAAATATAAAAAGAAATAGTAAAATTAGCTATATATTTTTAAAAAGCTTTATAAATATAATAAAAATAAAAAAGATTAGTAAAGAGTTTAATAAAAATAAGTAATTAAGTACCTTTTATAAAATAAAATAATTATTAAGGAAAATATTATAATTTAAAGAAGGATTAAAATATTAAAGAATATTAGGAAAAATATAATTCTAAGAAAAATAATAATAAAAATTAAAAAATAGAAAATTAATAGTTATTTATTACTATTATAATAAAAAAGAATATATTTAACTAGATTATTTAAAGCTTATAGCTAAGGTAATAAGTATAATAGCTAAAGAAAAAAAAAATTAGAAAAAAAAAAGAGATTAAGTATAATACTTAATACTTAACTAAAATAATACTAAGAGTAGTACCTTAATTTAAGATTAAAGCTAAGGTTTAAGTATAAAAAACTTATAAAATAAAAGTATATTTAAATACTTATATTAAAATTAATATAATTAGTTTAGCCTTAGCTATAAAATAAAGGCTAAAGAAAAAAAAAGAAAATAAATATTTAATTAAAATAGTAAATAATAAAAGTATATATATAAAAAATATATAAATACTATTATTATTTCTAATTAATTTAAGAGAAATATAGAAAGAAGTTATTTAATAATATATTAGTATTAATACTAAAGAAGAGTTAATTCTTTTAGAAATATTAACTCTTAAGAATTTAAATATTTTTCTATACCTTTTTATATATTAGTAGTAGTTTAATTTAAAGTAAAAACATTTTATATTATTAAATACTAAAATATTCTTAAAAAAGGCTACTATATTAACTTATATATTTATAGTATTTAAGAATATAGAACTATTACTATTTAAAGAAGAAAATAATACTTAAAAAAAACCTATAGTTCTTAGTATTATTTTAAAGGAATTAGAGGGTTTTTAATATATATTTAAAACTAAATTAATAAAAGATTTACCTATATATTAAGATACTAATTATACTATTAAATTAAAACTAGGTATAGTACTACTATATAGCTTTATTTATTTACTATTACTAGTAAAATTAAAAAGCTTATAAGAATATTTAAATAAAAATCTAAAACTTAATTAAATTTAATATTTAAAAAGCCTAATAAGGGCACTAATTTTATTTATTCTAAAAAAGAATAAATTACTTTAATTATATATTAATTATTAAGGTTTAAATAAAGTTTTAGTTAAAAATTAATATTTATTACTACTTATTATAAAAATTTTAGATTAAATATTAAAGGTAACTATTTTATTTAAATTAAATATTAAAAAAGCTTATTATTATATTTAAATTAAAGAAGGTAATAAGTAGAAAATAGCTTTTTAAATAAAATATAGATACTATAAATATTTAGTAATATTATTTAAATTAACTAATATACTAATTATATTTTAGTATTATATTAATTAAGTATTATATAGGCTTAATAATATTATTTATATTATTTATTTAGATAATAGTTTAGTATTTTCTAAAATATAAAAAGAATATACTTAATATTTAAAATAGGTTTTTAAATAGTTATATAATACTAATCTATATATTTATAAATTAAAATATAAGTTCTATAAAAAATAAATTAAGTTCCTAGGATTTATATTATTAAAAAATAGAGTTAAAATAAATAAAAAGTATATAATTACTATTATATAATAGCCTAAACTAAGAATATTTTAAGATATTTAAGTCTTTTTTAGCTTTTATAATTTTTACTAATGCTTTATTTAAGGATATTTAGTAATTACTACTCTCTTAATAGTATTACTAAAAGGGAGTAAAAATAGTAAAAAACTAGGGTTTATAGAACTTAATAATTAGAAATAAATAGCATTTAAAACTCTTAAGAAAGTATTTATATAAGCACCTTTATTATATTATTTTAATTCTAAAGCTAATATTTAAATTAAGACTAATATATTAAATTTTACTATTTTAAGTATTTTATTATAGCCTAACTTAAAAAAAAAACACTATTTTATAGCTTTTTAGTTAAAAAAACTATAGCCTATAGAAATATAATATAGTATACTTAACTAAGAAATATTAGTAATTATTAAATTATTTTAGCATTAAAGATACTATATTAAAAATACTCTAAATAAAATAGAGATTCTATTTAATTATTTAAACTTATAATTATTTATAAAAATACCTAAGCTTAATAGTTATTAATTATATTAGTATATATTTCTTACTCTATATAACTTTATAATTAAGTATAAAAAGAGTATATTAAATCTAGTAAATATACTATTAAAATAACCTAATTATTATTCTAAAAAAGAAAATTATAGTAATTTTATTTAAAAGCTTTAAAGAAAGATTACTTAAGTTAATATAACTATATATAGTAGAAAACCTAATAAAGACTTAAAATCCCTTAAAAAATAGAAAAGAACCTTTATTAAAAAAGGTTTAGTAAAGAAATTAGGCTTACTACTTACTTTTAACTATATTATAGTTAAAATAATAAAAAAGAATAAAGACCTATATTACTAAAATAATAGAAAGTTAATATTAAAAATAGTCTTAGATATATAAGAAATAAATATATAAATTTAAAAGAAAATAAAGAATCTTTATAGCTATTAAAAGTAAGATTAATTACTAAATTAATAAAGTATTTTAAAATATTATAAGTAAATATTTATCCCTAATTTAGAAGTTTTAAAAGATTTTATCTTTTAAATTTATTATAATAATTTATTAGTAAGATATTTTAGTATAAAATAAACTTCTAAACTTATAAAAAGAAAGTTCTATTAGCTAAAAATTAATATTAAAGTTAAAAATATATTTAGTTATATATAATTTACTAAAGAGTAATAGTGCTATAATATAAGCTATATAAAAAGCTTTAAAACCTTTTAAAGCTAATAAAACTATAAATAGAAATTTCTATAGATTTTATTATAAATCTCCCTTAAACTATATAAAAGAAAGATATTATAGATATAATCTTTATAGTAGTAAATTATTATATAAAATATATAATATTTCTACCTATTTTTTTTATAATAATTATTATTAAACTTATAGAACTTTTTTATAAGGAAATAAAGCTAGTATTTAGTATATTAATAAGTATTATTTCTAATTAAGAAATACTATTTACTAGTAATTTTTAGTTAGACTTATGCTTTATATCTAAAGTTAAGTATTAATTATTTATTACTTTTTACCCTTAAATAAATAAATAAATAGAATAAGTAAACTAAATATTAAAATATTATTTATATATCTTTATAATAAATAATAAATATATATAGCTAGTACTTCTAAAAATAGTATAATTTATATATAATAATATAAAGAATATAACTATAAATAAAAGCCTAAATATAGCTTTAATAAGTTATTATTTAATATTTTAATTAATTAAGAATAACCTTATTAAAGGGAGGGTATTTAAAGTAAAATAATATATTAAAAAGCTATAAATACTTTAATATTAATTAGAAATATAATAAATATAAAGTATTAAGTTTTAGTTAAAATATTTTAATAAAAAATACTAAGAATTCTTATTTAAAAGAAAAAACTTTATAGCTTTAAGTATAAAAAACCTTTAATTTAAATAAAATTAAAAGCTTTTACCTAGGTATTTAGAACCTTTTTAAGTTTTAAAGAAGATTAGTTAATAAATATATAAACTAGCTTTATTAAGTTAATTAGTATAAATATATAATATATTTTATATAAGTTTTCTTAAAAAATAAAACTTAAGAAATATTAATAAATAAGCTAAATTATTTATACTAGAACTTAATAATAACTCTAATAAATAAAAAGTTAAGAAAGTAAAAGTATATTATTTTATTAAATAAAAACTATATTATTTAGTAAAATAAAAGAGATAGCTTTTTAAATATAACTAATAATTAAATATTTAAGTATTATAAAATACCTCTTAATTAATTAAAGAATATTATTAAATATTAAATAATAAAGAATAAAGTAAAATTATTATAAAGCCTAAAGTATAGAGTTAGCTAAAAAAAGTATAAGTTATTAATTAAGTAAAGTATATTTTATTAAAAGTATTTAGTATTATTAAATTAAATTTTTTTTTTAATTAGTAATAAACTATTAAAAATAAATTAATAATAATTTAAAAAGAATAAAATAGAATATAAATAAATACTTATTATAAATATTTAAGTAGTAAAGATCTTACCTTTTACCTTATTATAGTCTAACTTAATAATACCTTTAAATTCTACTATAAGAAAAGTAGTTATAGCTACTTTTTTTATAAAGAATAATAGCTTATACTTATAGTAATAATAAAGGGTTTAAGGATTAGTAATAAATATAGTAACTAATATAGTCTAGTTTAAAGCTAAAAAACTAATTTAATATTACTTTATTTTATAATTAGTATAAATTTATATATATAAGTTAAAATATATTAATATTATACTTAGCTTATTAAAATTATATAAAAAAGTAATTTAAAATATTAGCTAGCTATTTATTTAAATAATTATTATAAGGTATACTAAAATAAAGAAACTAAGCTAAATATTATTTAATAACTAAATTACTATAGTCTTTTAAGCTATAGTATTATTTTTCTTAGAAATAAATATAGCTTTTTAAAATATTAATAAGGAAAGACTAAAATAAAAAAGAGTTATTAAACTAATCTAAATAGAACTAAAAAAAAAGTAATAAAGATAAAAATAATTAATATAAGTAAGATAAGTTATTATAATAAGTAAAAAAGAGATAATAAAAAAAAAGAAAAAATATATATAGCTTTAGGGAAATTAAGGGTTTTTATAGACCTTAGCTAAGACTATAGATTTATAACTATAATTATAATATAAGCTTTTTCTAAGCTTATAAGTATAAAGTAAATTATTTTATAAGCCTAAAAGTAAATATTATATAAACCTAGCTTTACTTATAAAATTCTAACTTTAGAATAAAGTTTAATTAAAAGGGAGATAGTTATTATATAATAAAGTATAACTAATTATAACTATACTAATAGGAATAAGTTAGGTTTAAAAGTCTAAGCTAGAATTAAACTAAACTATAGTAGGTAGAATTATAACTAATTTAATAAGGCAGTTAGGACTATTATTAGTATATTATAGCTTATGCCTATTTTTATAGCTAATTTACTACTAAATTAATATTATAATTTATAATAGAATTATAGGGAAATTCAAGGGAAAATCTATTTAATATATAATAAGGTATTTTATTTTAAAAACTAGGGATAAAAGGGTAAGTCTTAGTTTAGTAATAATACTAGTCCCTTATTTAATTTATCTTTAATTCTAACTATAATTTTCTTACTTAATTATTACTATTATTTAAGAGATTATTATAATAATATTAAACTAAAGCTAATAAAATAGTATAGTAAGAAAGAAATTAAAGCTTACTTATATTTATAAAAAGGTAATAAAAAAAAAGAAAGAAAAAAGGTTTTTATAAAAAGAAAAAAGCTTTTTTATAATACCTCTCTCTCTCTCTCTTTATAAAACTACTAAGTAGCTATTAATAGTCTATATAGCTATTAAAATAAGTACTATTATTAAATCTTATAACTAGCTTATAGTTAAAACTAGAAAGGCCCTTATAATAGTAATATAAACTAGTAAAACCTTACTTATACTCTAAATTATTTTTATATACTTTCTCTAGTAATACTAGCCTAGTTTAGCTAGCTATATACCTTTTCTTAATAATTAATACTAAACCTAAAGCTAAAGAGGCCTTAGTATATTAATATTATAGTAGTATTCAGGTTTTCCCCCCTATACTAAGGTTTTTTCTATATAGCTTAAGTAGTAAAAGTACTAAATATTAGGTAAGCTATTAGCCTATTTAAAGTATTAATAATAATAATAATAATAATAATAATAATAATAATAATAATAATAATAATAATAATAATAATAATAATAATAATAATAATAATAATAATATAATTAAAAAGAGAAATATACTATTAAATATATAAATAAGTAATTAAGTAAATTATTTTACTAAATTATACTTAGTATACTTATAAAGGCTATATATATAGTATAGTATTATAATAGTATTACTTTATTACTTTAATTAAATATATTAGCTACTTTTAATATAGTTTATTACCCTATAGTATATTAGTTATATACTATAGTAACCCTTATAAAGGTAGTAGGTTTAATTTCTATATAGAGTATAGTTTTTCTTTATATATATAGAGTATACTAAGAAAGACTAGACTTTAATTAGCTAGAATAAAGCTAAGGGGGGCTCTTTTTAGCTAATTAGCACTTAATAAGTAGGGAAAAGTAGGTCTAGTCCCCCCACTTTTCCTTACTAACTAAGCAATATAAAAGAATATAGGGTATAGGGTAATTAAAGAAAAACCGGATTTTATAAGAAGAAAAGCGGGGCTAAAAGCAGTTAAAAAAATAAAAATATATTTAGTAAGGTTTTTTATCCTATTAGGCAACTAACTAATTAGCTAGCTAGCTAGCTAATTAGTAACCTAACAAGGTTTTCCTTAACTAGATAAAATTCAGAAGCAGAGGTTCTAGATATAGTTAAGCATAAATTACTTAGACAGCTAGCGTAATAAATATAATATAGTTTATTATTATTAATTTATTTATATTATATTTAAAGCTAAAGTACTTATCTAAATAATAGTATAAACCTATATCTTTACTACTAATTATATAATATATCTTTCTTTTAATAATTAAATAATAAAAGCCTTACTTATTACTATAAAGGTTTTAAAAGAATTACTTATATTTCTTATTCTTTTTTTCTTTATATTATATTATTATATAAAAAGCTTTTTATAATATACTTTATACTAATTCTTAGATTTTTTAATAATATAAATATACTTATATATAGCTATATAATAAAGGAAATATAATAATAACTTAAGGTAATATAAAGTATTTATTGAAAATAGTTTTAAAAGTTAAGTTTTAAGTTGTATTTCTAAAAAAGTATATTAATATACTTTATAAAGTAATATATAGCTATTATAACTTTAGTTTAACTTAGTATTACTATAATATAATTAGTTTAGTTTATATATTTCCTTAGTATTTAAATATATTATAAGCTATATTAATAAATATACTAAAAGTAAGTTAAGTTAAAGCTAAGGTAATAATATCCTACTTTTATAATATTAATAATATTTATATAAAGCTACTTTTTTAAAACTTTAAGCTTTTTTATATATAAATTATTTAGACTATTATTATATATAATATAGAATTATATTATATCTTTATAGCTTTTAAAAAATAAGTATATAGTATTATTAAGATATTTATTATAAAATAATTTAAAAGCCTTTATATTATTATTAATATCTTTTAAGCTATATTATAAACCTTACTTAAAACTAAAGTAGCTATTATTTTTATTAATTTATATCTTTACCTTTATTTATTTATTTTTTATAAAAAGATTAAGTTAAATAAAATAATAAAAGGAATTTATAATACTTATATAGTAATAATAGCTAATCTTTATTAATACTTATATAGCTACTATAAATATTTACTTTAGTATAATAACTACTTTAACTATATATTATTTTTAAATTAACTCTTTAAACCTTTAAATAAATAATTACTTATATAAGCTCTAGCTTTAAAATAAAATAATAAGTAATATAAAGATAAAATTAAGGTATATATATACTATAACTACTATAACTATATAATACCTAAGTATAAGCTAAATTTTAATATAATAGCTAAGATTATTAAACTCTATATAGGCCTTAGTAAGTATAAGTTATTTATTTTTACTTAGTTATATTCTAAGTATATTAGCCTAAACTTTTATCTTTATTACTATAATATCCTTAGAGTAAACTTATTCTAGTATTAATACTAAGCTAATAATAAAAACTATTACTATATTATTTTTAAATATAAAAAGTATAACTATCTTTATTTTATTATAATAAGCCTATTTTTACTTTAGAATTATTATAATATTTATATAGTACTTAACTCTAAATAAACTATAGTAACTTTTATAAAGTAATTTCTTAAAACTAGCTATTTTTAGTAGTTTTTACTAATTTATATATTAGAAATTAAGTAAGCTAAGAATATTATAAAAATAATTATATAAGGTATAAAAATAGTAGCTATACTAATATTAGTATAAAGTTATAGTAGTTATATAAATAATAAGTAAATACTAAAAGTAATAAAGTTATTATAGTAAATATAGAACTATAAACCTATAGCTTTATATTATAACTATAGTAATACTAATATTACTTTATTATTTTATTTACTTTTTTTAACTTAGCCTTTAACTTATTATTAATATTATTATTATTAAGTTCTTTTACCTTTAGCTATTTATAATTTATATTATTACTAGTATTCTATACTAGCTTTATAAAGATATTATAAGCTACTTATAAAACCTAATTATTCTTCTTTAAGGTATTAATAATATATATAAGCTATAATAGTATTTTAGTTTAAAAAATAAATACCTTTATATTATTATTACTATAAACTTATAATAATATACTTACTTTTTTAATTATATTAAAAGTCTTATTAATTCTATACTTTATTATTTTTTAAATAGTACTATATATAGTTTTTTACTTTAAATTAGTACTATATTAATACTAATATAAATCTATATTATACTTATATTAATATCTTTTTTTATTAATTTATAATTTTAATAGTTAAGTATAGTTTTTATTTTATTTTAGTAAGTAAATAAGTTATATAGCTATATATTAATTAGTTACTATAGTAATACTAACTTAGACTTAAATTACCTTATAATATAGCTTTTTAGCTATAGTATACTTATAGTAATAACCCTTAATACCTATATTTATTAGTAATAGAATTAAAAGAAGTTTATACTAAGTATTTTACCTTAAGTATTATAATATAACTTATATATATTTTTAGTATAAATAAAGTAAGAAGTATATAGCTAGGTATATATAAGACTTAGCTATTAATAAATTAGTACTAATACTAAATTAGTATAAAAATAGTACTTATACCTTTCTTAGCTTAGAACTTATTTATTTTTTATAGTAATTTTTATAGTATAATAATTTTCTTATTTATTCTTTAGTATATTATTAAATAAAAGCTAATATAGTAGTATAGAAAGAAAGAAATTAAAGTAGACTTATATTTATAGAAAGATTATAAAAAAAAGAAAAAAAAAGAGATTTTTATTAAAAAAAATAACCTTTTTATAATACTCCCCCCCTTTTTATATAACTAGTAAATAGCTATTAATAGTTTATATAGCTACTATAGTAGTTACTATAGCTAGATTTAATAACTAACTCTAGGTTAGAACTATAGGGCCTTTATAATAATAATATAGTAGCTAACTAATTCTTTTAAGCTTAGTAAATCCTTACTTATACTTTAAAAAAATATTAATATACTTCTCTAGTAATACTAGCTATATCTAGCTAGCTATATACCTTTTTTCTATAGTTAATACTAGCTATAAGGCTCTATTAGCCTAAGTATATAGATATTATAGTAATATATAGGTTTTTCTCCTTATACTAGGGTTTTTCCTATATAGCTTAAGTAGTGAAAGTACTAGATATTAGGCTAGCTAGTAGCGTACCTAGTGTAATAATAATAGTTAAATAATGCCTAGGGATAATATAGTACTATACTAATAAAGGAATAGAGTATACTTATAATTATTGAATTATTATAAAAAAAGAAGTCTTTAATAAAAGATAAAAATCTCTTTATAGGGAAATACCCCCCTCTCTTTATATAATTATTAGGTAGCTATTAATAGTTTATATAGCTATTAAGCTAAAACCTATAAATTTAGTAGCTATAGTTAGCTTTCAAATATAACTATTATTCACTTTATATAATACTATTGAAAATAACAGCATTTTCAGGGGTCTTCCCTAGTTATTAGTGCCCTATTATAGGCCCCTAATATAGGGCCTTATAGGGAAAGTTAGCCTAAGGTAACTTAGCTATATTATATATAAGTATATACTACTAACTTTCTAGTTTATAATTAGTTAGTGAACTTAATAGCTATAAGAACTTACTTTTCTCTATTATTTAATTAGATAACCCTTATTTTAGTATATATAATAGCTATTAGCCTAGCTTAATAGCTATATAAAATAACTTTTTTAGAATTAGATTTTAACTATATTTTTAAGTATAACTTAAAGTATTATATACTATAGAATTAAAGAGGAAATATAAGGAAAAAAGACTACTTATATTAGCTAACCTAGCTACCCTATAACTAGCTTTAAGGCTAATTTATAAAATAACTAGAGATTTATAAAAAGTCTTATAACTAAATTCTTAGTTACTAAAATTAGGGCTTTTAAATAGTATATTTAGATTATTTTTAATTTTTTAGATAATATATAGTATTTTAGAAAAGAAACTAGAAAATATATATATTAGTACTTTATTTATATAGCTATAAGTCTATTTTTTATTTTTCTATATAAATAAATTTTATAAAAAATAAAAAGTAAGTTATAAGCCTCTCTTTATAACTTAAACTTACTAATAAAGTTAGTAAGTATATAAGAAAAGAAAGAAAATTCCTTTTTATAAGTGCTTTAATTATAATAAACTATTAAAATATCTTATAGCTATTTATAGCTATAAACTAGTACTAAATATTATTATTATTATTATTATTATTATACTTTAGATAGGCTACTAACTAGCCTAATGTCTAGTACCTTAGCTACTTAAACTATATAGAAAAAACTCTAATATAGGGGGGAAAACCTATATACTACTATAGCATTTATACACTAGGGCTACTAAGGCTTTATAGTTAGTATTAAATATAAAAAAAGGTATAATACTAGCTAGATATAGCTAGTATTACTAGAGAAGTATAGTAATATTTTCCTAGAGTATAAGTAAGGATTATCTAGGCCTAAGTAGCTTAGTTAGTTACTATATTACTATTATAAAGGCCCTATAATCCTAACTAAGGGCTAGTTATAAGATCTAGCTATAGTAACTACTATAGTAGCTATATAGACTATTAATAGCTACCTAATAATTATATAAAGAGAGGGGGGGGGGGAAGAGTATTATAAAAAAGTTATCTCCCTTTAGTAAGGACTTCTTTCCTTTTTTCTTTCTTATAACCTTTTTATAAATATAAGTATACCTTTAATTCCCTCCCTACTATATTACTATATTAGCTTTAGTTTAATAGTATACTAAAAAATAAATAAGAAATTATAATACCTTAAAAATTACTATAAAAAATAAATAAGTCTTAAGCTAATAAAAAAAGTATAAGTATTACTTTTATACTAATCTAGTACTACTACTAATTTACTAATAGCTTAATTCTATATATACCTAGCTATATACTCCCTATTTTACCTATACTAAGAATATATATAAGTTATACTATAATACTTAAAATAAAAAGCTTAGTATAAACCTACCTTAGTTTTACTACTAATTAGTATAGATATTAGAGGTTTTTACTATAAGTACACTATAGTAAAAAAGCTATATTATAAAGTAAGTTAAGTCTAAGCTAGTATTACTATATTAGTTAATTAGTATATAGCTATATAATCTATTTACTTATTAAAATAAAGTAAAAAATATTCTTAACTATTAAAATTATAAAGCTATAGAGAAGGATATTAATATAAGTATAATATAGAACTAAATTAGTATTATTATAGTACTAATTTAGAATAGGAGATTATATATAATACTACTTAAAAGATAGTAAAGTATAAAATTAATAAAACCCCTAGTATAATTAAAAAAGTAAGTATATTATTATAGGTTTATAGTAGTAGTAATATAAAGATATTAGCTATTTAAACTAAAATACTACTATAGCTTATATATATTATAAATTCTCTAAAGGAAAATAACTATATTCTATAGGTTACCTATAGTATTATAGTAGTATTAGTATAAAATACTAGTAATAGTATAAGTTATAAGCAGTAAAGAGTAAAAGAACTTAATAATAATAATATTAATAAAGAGATAAAGGCTAAGTTAAAAAAGGTAAAGTAAATAATAAAGTAGTAATAGTATTACTATAGCTATAATATAAAGCTATAAGTTTATAGTTTAATTTTTATTATAATAAATTAATTATTTTTAGTGCTTATTTATTATTTATATAACTATTATAACCTTATACTAGTATTAATATAGCTACTATTCTTATACCCCTTATAATTATTTCTATAATATTCTCTATTTATTTAGTTTTTAGTATATAAGCTAGTAAAAACTACTAAAGGTAGCTAGTTTTAAAAAACTACTTTATAAAAGCTACTATAGTTTATTTAGAATTAAGCGCTATATAAATATTATAGTAGTTTTAAAGTAAGGATAGGCCTATTATAATAAAATAAAGGTAGTTATACTTATTATATTTAAGAATAATATAGTAAAGGTCTTTATTATTAGCTTAGTACTAATACTATAGTAAGTTTACTCTAAGAATATTATAATAATAAAGGTAGGAATTTAAGCTAATATACTTAGTATATAACTAGGTAAAGGTAAAGGATTTATATTTACTTAGGCCTATATAAAGTTTAATAATCTTAGCTATAATAGTAAAATTTAGCTTATACTTAGCTACTATATAATTATAATAGTTATAGTATATATATACTTTAGTTTTATCTTTATACTATTTATCTTTCTATTTTAAGGCTAGGGCTTATATAAATAATTATTTATTTAGAGGTTTAGGGAGTTAATTTAGAAATAGTATATAGTTAGAGTAGTTATTATATTAGGGTAAATATTTATAATAGCTATATAGGTATTAATAGAGATAAGCTATTATTACTATATAAGTACTATAAATTCTCTTTACTATTTTATTTAACTTAATTCTCTTATAAAAGGTAAGTAAATAAAAATTAAGGTATAGGTTAATAAAAGCTATAGCTATTTTAGTCTTAAGTAAAGTTTATAATATAGCCTTAAAAGTATTAGTAATAATATAAAGACTTTTTAATTATTTTATAATAAATACCTTAGTAATACTATATACCTACCCTTTAAAGGCTATAAAGGTATAATATAATTCTATACTATATATAATAATAGTTTAAATAACTTATATATAAAGAAGCTTAAAATTCTAAAAAGAGTAATTCTATATTAATACTACTAGTACTATAAAGGTAAGGTACTACTACCCTAGCTTTAACTTAACTTACTTTTAGTATACTTATTAGTATAGCTTATAATAAACCTAGACTTTAAGGAAGTATATAAACTAAACTAGCTATATTATAATAGTGCTAAGTTAAACTAAGATTATAATAGCTATATATTATTTTATAAAGTATATTAGCTTACTTTTCTAGGGATAGAACTTAAGACCTAACTCTTAGAACTATTCTTAGTAAATACCCTATATTACCTTAAGTTACTACTATATCTCTTTTACTATATAGCTATATATAAGTATATTAGTATTATTAGAGAATTTAAGAATAAGTATAGAGTATATTATAATAAGCTTCTTATATAGTAGTATAATATATAAAAGAAAAAGAATAGAAAATATAAGTAACCTCTATAAAACCCCTATAGTAATAAATAAGGCTTTTATTATTTAATTATTAAAAAAAAGGTATATTATATAATTAGTAATAAAGATATAGATTTATACTACTATTTAAGTAAGTATACTAGCTTTAAGTATAATATAAATAAGTTATTAGTAGTAAACTATATTAAAAGTAGCTAATATATTTAGTTAAAGTAATAAAGTAATACTACTATAATGCTATACTATATATATAGCCTTTATAAGTATACTAAGTATAACTTTAATAAAATAATTTACTTAGTTACTTATTTATATATTTAGTAGTATATTTCTCTCTTTAGCTATACTAATAAGCTATATTACTACTACTATTTTAAGCACTTTCTTAACTATATTAAGAAAAGAAATAAGCTACTATACTTTTATATATTACTATTCTTCTAGAGTCTTACTTAGTTTATAAAGAATAACTACCTTAGCTTACTAAAATAAGCCTAAGTAATAACTAATATAGTAGTATATATTAAGAAAGTAAGTAAGAGTATTAGCTAGGGGTTTATTATAAGCTTTAAAAAATCTAGTAAGAAGTTTATTAAAGCCTAGTACTTTTTAGCTAAAAAGGCCCTTAATAATACTTTAAATTTTATTAGTATTAAAGTAATTCTTTAGTAAAAATACTATAGTATTAAGCTAGTAAGAGATATTATTTAAAATATTATTAATTTAGGCTTAAAATAATAAAAAGAAGTATTTTACTAAAGTAGCTACTTTATTAGTATAGCTATAGCTTATAATTATAATAAGGCCTTTCTCTCTAAGAAAAGGTAAAATATACTATTTTTTTAATAGTAATTTACTATAAAGCTAAGCCTAGTATTTAAGTTTCTAAAGGTTACTATATTTAGTTATTATAGTATTAAAAGTAGTTTACTATATACTTTAATATTTATTATAAATAACTTAGGCTTAGGTTTTCTTTACTTTAGTAGTAGTATATTAGTTTTTATTTATATAAAATACTTATTATTAATACTATACTTTTTTTATATTAAAAACTGCTTCTTTTATATACTAATTTTACTATAGGTTTTACTTAAAGCTATTCTTAAGCTACCTTAGTATTATAAGCTTTATAGTAATATAGAGTTTACCTATAAGCTATACTATATAATTCTTAATTTTACCTAAAGTACTTAAAGGGATATAAATAGTATTTAGTTAGAATTAGTTTATAGCCTTAGTAGTAATAAGCTAGTTCTTTATAAATAACTAGTTAAAGTAAGCTATATAGTTAAGCCTAGGGTGCTTACTAAAGCTAATATAAATTAGCTATAGTATATAGTCTAACCCTATAATAAAAAGGCTACTTAAGAACTTAATAAGTATATTTATAGTTATTTATATATAGTTAATTATACTACTTTTATAGCCTTATAAATACTAAGTAACTTTACCTTAAGAAGTAGTAATACTAAGCTATTACTACTTTATTATTATAAGTAATAAATTACTTTTTACTAAGGTATATTTATACTAATTCTATAGTAAATAGTATTAATTAAAGTCTCTAATAAAAATACTATTTTCCTATACTAATACTACTATAAACTTAGTAAGGGGTATTATTTAGTTAAGTTTATATAAGAAAGAGTAAATAAAGTATATATTAAATTTAGTAATACTTACTATATACTAGTTAGTGCTAAACTAGGTTAACTATAATATAGGTCTATATTAATAATTAATATATATAGCTATATAGCTACCCTATACTATAAGTTAAAATTTACTAAGACTAGGATTAAAAAGCTAGCCTCTAGAGAGGCTAGGCTCTTAAATTACTATTATATTAGTCCTAAGCTAGAATTCTAGTGCTATATATATAAAATAGGTTTTTTACTATATATTCTAGTATATAACCTTAATTATATATATTAAATAGTTTATTAAGTTAGGCTTAGTATATTTAATTTTAAGGTAAGAGTAATATAGTAACTAAGGTATACCTTTATAGCTTTATAAAAATATTATATAGATTTTAGTTAGGAGTCTAGAAGTTAGTTTTAAAAGTAGCTAATATACTTTTATAATAAGGCCTCTTTAAATAATATATTACTAGCTTTATATTTATAGTTATAGCTATAGCTACTTACTTTATATTATTTATTTATTTTAAAAAAAAGGGAGATAGTAAATACCTAAGGCTAGCTTAAATATATAGCTTTTATATAATTTTATTAGTTATTAGTAATACTATAGCTTCTTAACTAAGCTAAGTATAACCCTAAGTAGTTAATATAGCATTTCTATACTAAGCCTATAAGGGCTAGGTATAAGGATTCCTTATTCTTATAGTATTTAGCTATATAGTAACTATAGTATAGTATTATATTATAGTATATAGCTATATAGCTAAACTTAAAGCATTTATAGTATTAATAAGGGTAAAGAGTATTATTATATAGCTTAGCTTTAAATATCTTAGCCTTATAAATAATACTAATATAGTATAGCTTATTAGCTATATTAACTCTATTAATACTAATAATTAGAAATACCTAAGTAAAGGTACTATAGGGCTTTTATACTATAACCTTTATAAGGCTAGTATTATTAGCCTTAATAATATTTTAAAAAATAGCTTTAGTAGCTTAGTTTTATATATAGTAAATAAAAAAGCTTTTAATAATAATACTAAAGATATAGTAATTTAGTATTACTTTTAGCCTAAAGATAGCCTAAACTTAAGTAGTATCTTTAGTATAAAGTTTAGCTATATCTTAAAAGGTAATTATAGTATTACTACTATAAAAGTACCTTATAGCTATAATAGTATTAAATTTTATAGCTTAGTTAATAGTATTAATAATTTCTTTAAGAAAGTAGCTTTAAGCTACTTTTATAATAATATTATCTCTAACTATAGTTTTATAGTAAACTTTAAGTAATACTACTATAGTAATAATATAGCTAAAGATAAGAGTTATAAGGGTAGTTCTCTTAGCTATAATAATAGCCTAGCTTAGTATTAGGCTATTACTAGTAAAGAGCACTTTTTTAATAATATACTTAACTATTTCTTTAAGGTTTCTTATAGTAATTAGTTTATTAAGTAATAGTTAAAAAAAAAGTAAAAGAGAAAATAAAAGCATTAGGGTATTATATTAGCTATATATTTTAGCTATATTATTTATATAAAGAATAACTTATTATACTTTCTTTAGTATAGTATTTAAAACTAGTTTAGCTAATTTTTTATATTTAGTTTATAAGTAATTTAGAACTTTATTATATACTATATATAGTATAGATTTAATATAGCTACTTATTATAAAGCCTCCTTAGCTAATAAGTAAGTAGTATATACTTTATATAAAGCTATGCTTATTAGTATTAATATTTATTAGTATTACTATATTTACTATACCTATACTTTAGCTATAATATACTATTAAAGTATAAAGTAAATAGATATAATAATTATTTTTCTATAACTTTTAAGCAATTCTAAGTTAATTCTATATTGCTATAGCGGTGTAGGCAAATTTGCAAAAAGTTTTCGTTATTATATTTACTTATAGCTATAAAACTATTATACTTACTATTTACTTATATAATAAGAAAGAAGGAGCTATTATAGAGAATTAGTAATAAAAAGGGAGGTATTTCTATATTTTCTTCAATATCTTTATAGTTTATTTCTATATTATTTAGGTATATATAAGTATTTATAATATAGCTATTATTACTTTCTTTATAAAGACTTATACTAAGGGGTTATTTTTTTTAATACCTTTTAGTTTACTTTTTTATTAAAGAGCTTATAAACCTAGATATTTACCCCTTAGGTAAGATAGTAAGGTAAAAGCACCTAGTAGTTAAAGATATAGTAATCTATACCTCTATATTATAAGCATTAGCCCTTTACTCTATATTAGTCTATTATTTTAAGTAATACTTATTAAGTATATTCTTAGAAGAAACCCTTCTTTAGTTAAAAAGTTATAAATATAGTATAAAAGCTAGCTATATTAATACTAGTTATTATTATATCCCCCTTTATATTATAGCCTAAAGGTTAATAATAGTAAGCCTTTACCCTTTTCTCTAAGTAATAAGAGTTAAAATTAAGAGTAATACTATAGTAGTAAGCTACTTTAGTATAGTAGTTTATATATAGTATATTCTATTCTATATAATAGTCCCTTATTCTTTTATTTAGCCTAGTATATAACTTTATAAGTTTAACTATATTAGCTTAGTTAATTTCTCTTATTAGAACTAGTTTCTATTTAAAGTAAATATTTATTTATATGTTACGCTAGCCGTCTAAGCAATTTATGCTTAGCTATATCTAGAACCTCTGCTCCTAAATTTTATTTAGTTAAGGAAAACCTTATTAGGTTACTAATTAGCTAGCTAGCTAGCTAATTAGTTAGTTGCCTAATAAGATAAAAAACCTTACTAAATACATTTTATTTAACTGCTTTAAGCCCTGCTTTTCTTCTTATAAAATCCGGTTTTTTTTTAATTACCCTATACCCTATATTCTAATAATAACCCTCCTATTCCCTACTTTTTATTCTAATTTTATTTATTTTTTTCTAGTAATTATAGCTATAAACTAGCTCTATAACCTAAGAGCTAGGGGGTAGTTCTACCTATTTATAGTATAGAAGTAGCTAATTTATATTACTTAGTAAGCAAAGGAAAGTAGGGGGACTAGACCTACTTTTTTCTATTAACTAAGCGCTAATTAGCTAGAAAGAGTCCCCCCCTAGCCTTTTTCTAGCTAATTAGAGTCTAGTCTTTTTTAGTATACCCCGCACACACTAAGAAAAACTATGCCCTATGTAGGAATTAAACCTGCCACCCCCGTAAGGGTCACTACAGCGCATAACCAGTGCGCTACGGGGATAAAGTAAATATAAAAGTCTATAAAATATTTATTTAAGTACTATTTAAGTTAGTTAAGCTTAAAAATAGCTCTCTCTTTTTAATAAAGGTTTATAAATATAGTATTTAAATACCTAAGAAAGTAGTTAGAGTTATATTAAAAAAAGTCTCTAAGTTTAAAAAAAGAGGTAACCTAGGCCTATATCTTTAAGCTAAGGTTCTAATATATTAAGAACTACTTATTATAATTATTACTAATAAAGTTAGAGTTAGCCTATAGCTTATAGGCTATAAGGCTTTATTATACTTAAAATACTACTTTATTACTATTATAAGGTATACCTATTAAAAAGGGCTTATACTTTATTTATTTATAAATAAAGGGATTTACTAAAGCCTAACTAAATATAGCTAGTCTTACTATAGATATTATTATAAGTATTTACTAATATAGCTCTTTAAGTTATACTACTTACTATACTAATAATTCTTATAGATATAGTAATTCCTATATTTTATTTATTATAGCTAAGAGGCCTATATAGTTAGAATCTATTTATTATTATTATTTCTATTATTTATAGTATATTATAAGTAATAGTTAATAATTATTATAGTTTAGCTTAGAAGGTAACTACTTTTTAGTAATAATAGAGTTATTATTAACTATAAGAAAAAAAGGCTTTTTCCCTCTATTAATAAGACTTTTATTCTAATATATCTAGGTTTTTATATATACCCTAAGGTTATATAACCTACCACTACTATAGCTCTGTCTAGGCTCCGGCCTAGATCCAAGCATTAAGCTTAAATCCATTACAATAATAATAGTAAGAAAAATACTACTAGCTCTAGCTTAGTTAGATTCTATAATAGTAATTTTATAAGTAATAGAGCCTCTTTAAAATCTACCTATACTTATCTTTTTAAGCTAGCTAGAAGCCTTATAAGCTAAAAATTAAAGAAAGCTAGTACTATAGCTTTATTAACTATAAAAGCTAAGTTTAATATAATTTATAAGACTTTTAGAGAGCTATAGTAGCTCTAGGGAATATTTAAGGAGCTAAAATGCCCTATAAAACCCTCTATATAAATATTTTATAATAACTAAGGTGCTATAAAAATAGCCTATAATCTAGCACTTTATAGCTATACTAAGCATACCTTTCTTAAATTTTACTATAATTAATAATAAGTCTTAGCTAGGCTAGCTAAAATAGTATACCTAAATACTAAGAAAATGCTAGCTAATAGGCTAACTAAGCCCCTATTTAGCCCTTTATATATAATTTTTCTAGATTTTATAGGCCTAAAACCCCTATAATTATAGGGCACTTTCTTTATAAATTTATTTATAAAATTAGCTTAGTTAATAGCTAAAAACAATGAAAATAATTTAAAATTAAAAATAATTACTAAAATAAAAAAAAATATACTTTTTATATTTAATAAGTAATTAATAACTAGATTACTATACTTTATTATAGTAAATATAATATTTTTAGAGCTTTAAACTAGGGCTTTTTAAATCTATTATTTATTTCTATTTATAAACTTTCCTAGATTTTATACTAAATTTTCTTTCTTTTAATTTACTCTTTTTTTTAACCTTTTATAATTACTAGCTATAATACTTCTTTAGAGAGGGTATTAAAAATAATAGTATTTTTAGGGGTTTTCCCTAGTTATTAGTGCTCTATTATAGGCCCTTAATATAGAGCCTTATAAAGGAAGTTAGCTTAAGGTAACTTAGCTATATTATATATATATATATATATACTACTAACTTCCTAGTCTATAATTAGTTAGTAAATTTAATAGCTATAAGAACCTACTTTTCTTAGATTATTTAATTAAATAACTCTTATTTTAGTATATATAATAGCTATTAGCCTAGCTTAATAGCTATATATAATAACTTTTATAGAATTAAATTCTAACTATATTTTTAGGTATAATTAAAAGAGTTATATACTATAGAATTAAAAAGTAAATATAAGGAAAAAAACCTACTTATATTAGCTAACTTAGCTACTTTATAACTAGCTTTAAGGTTACTTTATAAAATAACTAAGGATTTATAAAAAGTCTTATAATTAAATTCTTAGTTATTAAAATTAAGGCTTTTAAATAGTATATTTAGATTATTTTTAATTTTTTAGGTAGTATATAGTATTTTAAAAAAGAAACTAAAAAATATATATATTAGCACTTTATTTATATAGCTATAAGTTTATTTTTTTATTTTTCTATATAAAGATATTATATAGAAAATAAAAAGTAGCTTATAAGCCTTTCTTTATAATTTAAATTTACTAATAAGGTTAGTAAGTATATAAAAAAAGAAAGAAAATTCCCTTTTATAAGTACTTTAATTATAATAAACTATTAAAATAGCCTATAATTACTTATAGCTATAAACTAATACTAATTATTATATTTTTACTATTTTATTATAAAATTTAGAGTATATTTTTTATATTATAAGTTATATAAAAGCTTTTATTTAGATTTATAGCTAGTAAGTAACTATAGCTATTATATATATATCTTAATAAAGCTAAGTATAAAGTATATAAAAATAATAATAAACTTATTACTTTTAAGCCTATTACTTTTAAAAGTAAACTACTATTTATAATCTTTAATTTCTAATAAATTATAAGCTTAAAAGAGATTTTTTAATATTAGAAAAATATACTAAATTTTATATATATTATTATAAATTTTTATTTATATTAAATATTCTAAAAATTATAATAAAAGAAGTTTTTTCTTTTATAAAATAAAAGAAAATTATAAATAAAAGCTTTTTTTTTTCTATAAAAAGAGATTTTATAATTTATACCCTTTACCCTATAGTATACTATACTATAAATAAAAGAATTTAAAAGCTTTTCTTTTTATAAAAAATAAAAGAAAATTATAGAAAATTCCTATATTTTATAATACACTTAAAGATTACTTTTTTACTATAAAGACTTATAAACTATATACTTTTTAAGTAAATTCACTAAATTCTTAATTTATTAGTAATTTATTTACTATAAATTAGCTATTATAAATACCTAAGAATAGTAGGGCTAAGGCTAAGGCTAAGGCTAAAGTGCTATATAGAACTTATAGCTAACCTAGGCTAATTAAGTAACTTAGTAAATTATAGACTAAAATAATATAATTAACACTATAATATAGTAGCTATAATCTCTTATTATTACTATAAATTTATAAAGATTTGCTCTAAAACTAGCTTAAAAGTAAAATTTAAAGCCTATTATAGTAAATAATTAACTTACTTTAAAGGGCTCTTTTTTATTAAATTCTTTTAATACCTTTATTATTAAAGATTTTAAGAAAAAAGCTTACTTTTTAAAAGCTACTAGGTTAAAAAGGCTAAAAAACTTTAATTAATAAAAATAAGCTTTATTTATTTAATTTAAAGCCCTAAAAATACCCTAATTCCTAGAAAATCCTAAAATTAGTAATAATTTTAGTAATTTAAATTAAGCTATAATTCTTATATTATTAAGAAATAGCTATATAAAAAGGCTTTAAAATACTATAATTTAGTAAAGAATTCCCTTAAAAGCCTATAATTTACTTATAAAGTAGTATTCTTAAAGTACTAAAATATAAAGAGGCTTCTTATATTTTTAATTTTATACCCTAAATTTCTAAAATTATAAGAATACTTTAAAGGCTTTTAATATAATATTTAATAATTTACTTATTAAACTAGCTATTTCTAGTATTTTAATAATAAAAGTTAATTAAATAAATTCGTATTTATAAGTATTAAAGTTAACTTTTTCTTAGTAAGCTAAAAATAATATTTTTTTTATAAGAACTAATAAAGCCTTAGAGGCCTTTATAGAGGTATTAAATCTATAATTTCTTATAGTAAATTTATTAAAGAAATAAAGAAATAAGAGTTTTATAATAGTAAAAGCTCTAAATTATAGAGCTATTATTATAAAAAAATAAATATAACAATTATATAAATAATAAATAAATACTAAAAGTAATTAATTTATTATAGTAAATATAAAACTATAAACTTATAGCCTTATATTATAATTATAATAATACTAATACTACTTTACTATTTTATTTACTCTCTTTAATTTAGCCCTTAACTTATTATTAATATTATTATTATTAAGTTCTTTTACTTTTAATTACTTATAACTTATATTACTATTAGTCTTTTATACTAGCTTTATAAAAATACTATAGGCTACTTATAAAACCTAATTATTTTTCTTTAAGGTATTAGTAATATATATAAGCTATAGTAGTATTTTAGTTTAAAGAGTAAATACTTTTATATTACTACTACTATAGATTTATAATAATATACCTATTTTTTAATTATACTAAGAGTCTTATTAATTCTATACTTTACTACCTTTTAAGTAGTATTATATATAGTCTCTTACTTTAAATTAATACTATATTAATACTAATATAAACCTATATTATACTTATATTAATATTTTTCTCTATAGCTTTATAATTCTAATAATTAAGTATAGTTTTTACCTTATTTTAGTAGGTAAATAGGTTATATAGCTAAATACTAATTAGCTATTATAGTAATACTAACTTAGACTTAACTTACCTTATAATATAGCTTTTTAGCTATAGTATACTTATAATAAAAACCCCTAATATTTATACTTATTAGTAGTAAGATTAAAATAGGTCTATACTAAGCATTTTACCTTAAGTATTATAATATAACTTATATATATTTTTAATATAAATAAAGTAAGAAGTATATAGCTAGGTATATATAAAACTAAGCTACTAATAGATTAGTAATAGTACTAAATTAATATAAAGGTAGTATTTATATTAGCTTAAAACTTATTTATTTTTTATAGTAATTTTTATAGTATAATAATTTTCTTATTTATTTTTTAATATATTATTAAACTAAAGCTAATATAATAGTATAGTAAGGAGGGAATTAGGGTATACTTATATTTATAGAAAGGTTATAAAAAAAAAGATATTTTTATTAAGGGAAAATAACCTTTTTATAATACTTCTCCCTCTCTCTCTATATAATTACTAAATAGCTATTAATAGTTTATATAGCTACTATAGTAATTACTATAGCTAGATTTTATAACTAACCTTAGGTTAGAACTCTAGGGCCTTTATAATAATAATATAGTAGCTAACTAACCCCCTTAAGCTTAGTAAATCCTTATTTATACTCTAGAAAAATATTATTATACTTCTTTAGTAATACTAGCTATATTTAGTTAGCTATATACCTTTTTTCTATAGTTAATACTAACTATAGGGCCCTATTAGCTCTAGTATATAGATATTATAGTAGTATATAGGTTTTTCTCCCTATACTAGGGTTTTTCCTATATAGCTTAAGTAGTAGAAGTACTAGATATTAGGCTAGCTAGTAGCCTATCTAGTGTAATAATAATAATAATAATAATAATAATAATGATAATAATAATAATAATAAATATATTAAATTATTTATTAAGTTAGGCTTAGTATATTCAATTTTATAGTAAAGGTAGTATAGTAACTAAGGTATATTTTTATAGCTTTATTAATATATTATATAAATTTTAATTAAAAGTCTAAAAGTTAGTTTTAAAAATAGCTAATATACTTTTATAATAAAGCCTCTTTAAATAATAAATTATTAGCTTTATATTTATAGTTATAACTATAGCTATATACTTAATATTATTTATTTTATTTTTAAAAAAAGAATAATAAAAGCTTAAAGCTAATTTAAGTATATAGCTTTAACTTAATTTTACTAATTATAAGCTATACTATAGCTTTTTAACTAAGCTAGGTATATACTTAAGTAGTTAATATAATATATTTATATTAAGCTTATTAAAGCTAAATATAAGGATTTTTCTTTTTTATAATATTTAGCTATATAGTAACTATAGTATAATACTATATTATAATATATAGCTATATAGCTAAACTTAAAGTATTTATAGTATTAATAAAGGTAAAGAGTTATTATTATAAGGTTTAGCTTTAAATATTTTAGTTTTATAAATAATATTAATATAGTATAGCTTATTAATTATATAAACTTTATTAATATTAATAATTAAAGATACTTTTATAAAATTATTATATAGCTTTTATACTATTATTTTTATAAAGCTAGTATTATTAGCTATAATAATATTTTAAAGAATAGTTTTAATAGCTTACTTTTATATATAATAAATAAAAAAGCTTTCTATAATAATACTAAAAATATAATAATTTAATATTATTTTTAGCTTAAAAATAGCTTAAACTTAAATAGTATTTTTTATATAAGGTTTAGTTATATTATAAAAGGTAATTATAATATTATTATTATAAAAGTACTTTATAGCTATAATAATATTAAACTTTATAGCTTAGTTAATAATATTAATAATTTCTTTAAAAAAGTAACTTTAAGCTATTTTTATAATAATATTTTCTTTAACTATAGTTTTATAGTAAACTTTAAGTAATATTATTATAATAATAATATAGCTAAAGATAAATATAATTAAAGTAGCTTTTTTAGCTATAATAATAGCCTAGCTTAATACTAATTTATTATTAGCTATAAGTATTTTTTTAATAGCTTATTTAATTATTTTTTTAAGGTTATATATAGTAATTAGTTTATTAAGTAAAGGTTAAGAAAATAAAATAAAAAATAAAGATATTAAAGTATTATATTAGCTATATATCTTAGCTATATTACTTAGATAAAAAATAATTTATTATACTTTCTTTAATATAGTATTTAAAACTAATTTAGCTAATTTATTATATTTAGTTTATAAGTAATTTAAAACTTTATTATTTATTATATATAATATAAATTTAATATAGCTATTTATTATAAAGCTTTCTTAGCTAATAAGTAAGTAATATATACTTTATATAAAGCTATACTTATTAATATTAATATTAATTAGTATTTTTATATTTACTATACCTATACTTTAGCTATAATATATTATTAAAGTATAAAATAAGTAAATATAATAATTATTTTTCTATAACTTTTAAGTAATTTTAAGTTAATTCTATATTACTATAGTAGTATAGGTAAATTTATAAAAAGTTTTTTTTTAGTATATTAATAATAATACTAATAATAATAATAATAATTATTTAAACTAATTAAAGTCAGGGTCTTAAAGCAATTAGTCTAGCTATTATAGTTAGTTATACTCTACTATGTAACAATAATCTAATTAGTAAATTTCTCTGTGTTTTTATAGGTATAAATAGCTAATTATTTAGGGTATATATTATAGCTACTATATATATACCTTAGCTAAGCTAAGCATAGAGTGTGTAGGAATAATAGTAAACCTACTAGTTATAAGCCTACTACTATTTAAAGTAGACTGCTATTTATAATCCATAATTTCTAATATTTTTTCAGGACACACATAAATTTTAATATTGTTAGCTATAGTGAGAGATAGTATAGTGCTATAAGTGCTAGAAGCGTACACGTGTCATATAACCCACATCATAACAATATACCACACTAGATGTAATGTGATAGAGTAGTGACTGTTACGCGGCACGATCTACCTTATGTGGGACATGGCACGGATACTCCCGCTTTGCCCGGTTGCCGTCACCCACTTTTCGCATCGAAAAGGACGAACCCCGCACTCCAAGTTCCTCCGATGGCCTGACTGCACATCGTAGCAGAAGCCGATACATCCGAGGGAAACGTATCAAGACACAGTCCCATACGTGCAAGATCCGGCCTGCTGCACTCCTCAGCAGTCTCACCTCCACATCATCTTGCCAAAATGCGGCAGCTTATATCACGAAGCGTGTCTGCCATCGTTACTCAATCCCCCGCGATATCATCGACTGCTCCACGATATTCTGTCACTCCTTCTAAAATGACATCTAACAACTCGTCGTCATCAGCCGCCGTGGCGGCCAGAAGAAGACTGCACGCCACGGCCCAGCACCTCAAACCAATCGTGGCTCTAACCTCTACGGCGACCGACTACCCAAATTCCCATGAGAAAATTCAGAGTGTTCAAGATACACCATACTTTATTGATAACAAGTTCGTTAAATCCAATACGGATAAGTTTATCGACTTACTTGATCCTGCTACGAATAATCTCGTTACACGTGTACCTCAAATGACAGAGAATGAAATGAAGGCAGCTGTTCTATCTGCTGAAAAGGCTTTTATGACTTGGAAGAACACCACCGTCCTGGCTCGTCAGCAGATCATGTTCCGCTTTGTCCATCTTATCAAGGAGAACTGGGACAGGCTAGCTGCTAGCATTACCCTGGAGCAGGGCAAGACTTTCGCTGATGCCAAAGGTGACGTCTTGCGAGGTCTCCAGGTGGCCGAGGCTGCTGTTGCTGCCCCAGAATTGCTCAAAGGTGAAGTTTTGGAGGTCGCCAAGGATATGGAGACGCGCACGTATCGTGAGCCATTGGGAGTCACTGCTGCCATTTGCCCCTTTAGTAAGCTTCGGTGTTGCGTCGTTCAACACGCTTTCATGTTCTACGTCTCAGGATCTAAGGCTAACGATACCTGTAGACTTTCCTGCCATGATTCCTCTCTGGTGCATCCCAATCGCTACCATCACCGGCAATACCCTGATATTGAAGCCTTCTGAACGTGATCCAGGTGCTGCCATGGTCCTCGCTGAGCTCGTTCAGAAAGCTGGATTCCCCGAGGGTGTTGTCAATGTTATTCATGGTGCGCACAAGGCTGTTGACTTTATTCTCGACGAACCCGCTATCAAGGCCATCAGCTTCGTTGGTGGCAACAAAGCTGGCGAGTACATTTTCAGTCGTGGCTCTGCCAACGGCAAGCGAGTTCAGGCTAATCTGGGAGCGAAGAACCACGCTGCCGTTCTGCCCGACTGCAACAAGAATCACTTTATCAACAGTGTCGTTGGCGCTGCCTTTGGCGCCGCCGGTCAGCGCTGCATGGCATTGAGCACTCTAGTCATGGTTGCCGAAACCAAACAGTGGCTTTTTGACGTTGCCGAGAGCGCTAAGAAGCTTAAGGTCGATGGTGGGTTCGAGGAAGGGGCCGACCTCGGCCCCGTCATCTCTCCCGAAAGTAAGAAGCGTATCATCAGTCTCATCGACAGCGCCGAAAGGGAGGGTGCCACCATTCTCCTCGACGGCCGCAACTACACCAACTCCAAATACCCGAATGGTAACTTTGTCGGCCCTACCATTATTACCGATGTTACCCCTGATATGACTTGCTACAAGCAGGAGATTTTCGGCCCAGTCCTAGTGTGCCTTAACGTGGAGACAATTGATGATGCAATTACATTGATCAATAATAACGAGTACGGCAACGGCGTGGCCATCTTCACGCGCTCTGGTCCGACGGCAGAGACTTTTCGACGCAATATCGAATCAGGTCAAGTTGGTATAAATGTACCTATTCCGGTGCCGTTGCCTATGTTCTCCTTTACAGGCAATAAGAAGAGTATTGCTGGAGGCGGTGCCAATACCTTTTATGGCAAGCCCGGTATAAACTTTTATACACAGCTCAAAACGGTGACGACCCTGTGGCGGAGCCATGATGCCGTAGCCAAAAAGGCTGCTGTACACATGCCCACTCTGCAATAAAGTTATAAGGTTCTAGTAGCGCTAGTCAATCTTTTTAAGACATCCAATTTAGTAGTTTAATAAAGACGTGATGGGGCCAATTATAACTAGTAGATAATATAATGTAATACACAGTTTATTGTTTAAAAGATCTCGGAATAGTAAGTAAAAGCATAAGGACTATTTATACATTAAAATAGTTATGCCTTTCTTTATATAACAATCTTTAAATTAGTAATTATTAAGCAAGGCTTTAATCTCTAATAATAATTTAGGAATCTACCTTAATAACTTAAATTATACTATAATTAAGGCACTACTTAGAAAATAGATATATAGAAGACTTAAATATAGATATATAGTAGTAAGAGTATTTACTACTAAATAGTAATTCTAAAGTTAAATATAGGCTATAAGTAGGAAACTTTTTTAGTGTTTTTATTTATATTACTATTATGGAAAATAACAATCTTTTTAGGGGTCTTCCCTAGTTATTAGTGCCCTATTATAGGCCCCTAATATAGGGCTTTATAGGGGAAGTTAGCCTAAGGTAACTTAGCTATATTATATATATATATATTACTAACTTCCTAGTCTATAACTAGTTAGCAAATCTAATAGCTATAATAACTTACTTTTCTTAGACTATTTAATTAAATAACCCTTATTCTAGTATATATAATAGCTATTAGCCTAGCTTAATAGCTATATATAATAACTTTTTTAGAATTAAATTCTAACTATATTTTTAAATATAACTTAAAAAGTTATATACTATAGAATTAAAAAGTAAATATAAAGAAAAAAGGCTACTTATATTAGCTAACCTAGCTACTTTATAACTAGCTTTAAGGCTACTTTATAAAATAAATAGGGATTTATAAAGAGTTTTATAATTAAATTCTTAGTTACTAAAATTAAGGCTTTTAAATAGTATATTAAGATTATTTTTAATTTTTTAGGTAGTATATAGTATTTTAAAAAAGAAACTAAAAAATATATATATTAGCACTTTATTTATATAGCTATAAGTCTATTTTTTTATTTTCTTATATAAATAAATTTTATAAAAAATAAAAAATAGCTTATAAGCCCTTTTTTATAACCTAAATTTACTAATAAAGTTAGTAAATATATAAGAAAAAAAAGATTCCCTCTTATAGATGCCTTAATTATAATAAACTATTAAAATAGCTTATAGCTATTTATAGCTATAAACTAATACTAAATATTATATTTTTATTATTTTATTATAAAATTTAGAATCACTTTTTATAAATTTACCTACACCGCTATAGTAACGTAAAATTAACTTAGAATTGCTTAAAAGTTATAGAAAAATAATTATTATATTTGCTTACTATATACTTTAATAGTGTATTATAGCTAAAGTATAGGTATAGTAAATCCCCGTAGCGCATTAGTTATGTCCCCGTGGTGCATTAGTTATGCGCTATAGTAACCCTTTTAGGGGTAGTAGGTTTAATTCCTATATAGAGCATAGTTTTTCTTAGTATATTATATAGGGTATACTAAGAAAGACTAGACTTTAATTAGTTAAAAAAAAGGCTAAAAGTAGACTCTTTTTAGCTAATTAGTACTTAGTAAGTAAGGAAAAGTAAGTCTAGTTCTCTTACTTTTCCTTACTTACTAAGTAATATAAATTAGCTACTTCTATACTATAAATAAATAGAATACCTACTAGCTTTTAGGTTATAAAGCTAGTTTATAGCTATAATTACTAAAAAAAACAAATAGAATTAAAATAAAAGTAGGGAATAGGAGGATTATTATTAGAATATAGAGTATAGTGTTATAGACTAGCCTAGAGGCTGCTGTAATCTAGTATTAATAGTAGTAATATTATTTTTATAAAAGAAAAAGAAGCTAAAAGAGAGTAAGTATAGTACCCTACTCTTATAAAGGGGATAAAAAGCTAGAGAGCTAGCCCTTTTTATATAATAGCACTAGTATATAGCTATTATCTTACTTTACTATACTACCCCTTTTCTAGGTTTTAAGAATTTAAGCTTCTAGCTTAAATCTATTATATAGCCTCTCTCTTTAAGCCTCTATATAGCCTTATAGTAAAATAAGTATATTAGAAAAAAAAGCTATTAGTAGCTAGAAACCTTTAAGGGCTAGAAATACTAATAACTTATTACTAGTCCTTATACCTATTTAATACTACTAACTTATATCCCTATAAACTACTTCTATTTCTTCTATATATTTAGCTAAATATAACTAAATATATAGATAGTATAAAGTCCCCCCTCCCTTTTTTTTATAGCCCTTAAAAAGAAATATTTAAAACTTATTATACTCTCTTTACTTTTTACTTACTTAGCTTAGGTATTATAATACTATTATTTAGTAATTAATAAAGCTTACTATATTACTAGCTATTAGTACTTCTAGCTATATAAAGATTATATTACTAATTAAAATACTAAAAAATAAATAAAAGAAGTAAACTAAGCCTAAAAAAAGCTATTTTCTAGAAAAATACCTATAAAATTAGCATTACTTTAATATAAAAAGCGATTTTCTATTAATTAAAGTAATAAAAAAATAAAATAAAAAGATAGAAATTATCTAAAAATAACACTAGCTAGAATTTAATAAAGATTATATATAAGGTATTTTAAATTACTCCCTCCTTTATTAAAATAGTTTAAAGTATAAAGAAATTTAGCTTTTTTTTTTCTTTTTTTCTTTTTTTACTTTTTCTTTACTAAGTACTTTAGCTCTCTCTTTATTTCTTAATAGTTCTATTCTTAAATTTTACTATAAACCCCTTACTAAATGTTTATTACCTTTATTTAAACCCCCTTTTTTTATAAATAAAGTATATTAATACTAATTAATAGCCTTTCTTTACCCCTTCCTTCAATACTATAGTATATATTAAGTAAGTATATTTATAATAGTAACTTTAATAATAGCTAAAATAAAGAAAATAATACTACTCTTACTTATTTTATATATATACTAAATACTATATAAAAAGGTAAGTATTTCTATAAATATAGTTAGTATTATACCTATAGTTTATATTAAATAAGTAAGAAATTATATATTTAATTAGTATTTCTCTTTACCTAGCACTTAATACTATATAGCCTTTAGTAATAAATAAATATACTTATTACTATAGAATAGGCTTTAAAGTCTAAAATAAATCTAATTATTAGTACTTAAAATAAGCGCCCTATACTATAGCTAAGTTATAATAATATTATAATATATTTTAAGAAGTAGCTTATTATTATATTATTTATATCTCTCTTACTTATTATATTAGGTATAGTAACTTTTATACTAACTAATACTAAGTATACCCTATAGTTTCTATACTATAAATATAGCTAACCCTTTTTAAAAAGTATAGGTAAGCTATTATTTATTAATATAGTAAGTATTTAATTCTCTATATAGCTTATTACTTAGTTTACCCTAATTATTACTATTACTACTTAAACCTTATAGCCCTTTACTATATTATTTTTCTTTAGCTTTAGGGTAAGTCTTTAAAATACTACTAATTTAATATTACCTATATAAAGAAAAAACTTTTTTATAAATTTGCCTACACTGTAATAGTATAGTAAAATTAACTTAGAATTATATAAAAAGTAAATAAAAAGAATTATTATATTTACTTTACTCTTTTTTTAATAGTATATTAAAGCTAGAGTATAGGTATAGTAAATAAAATAGTATTAATAAATATTAATACTAAAGTATAAAGTTTTATATAAAGTATATACTACTTACTTACTAACTAAGGTAGCTTTATAATAATATAACTAATTATATCTATACTAACTATAATATAGAATTAAATATTAGTTTATTAAAGAGATATATATAATAAAATTATAAAGCTTATTTTATTAATAATACTAAAGAGTATTTAAAAAGCTATTCTTTAGCTAGTTAATATAGAAATAATATATACTTAATATATAATAATACTACCTTTTACTATAGCTTTAAAAGAACTAAACCTAATTAATATAAATATAGTTATAACTAAAAACCTTAAAAAAATAGTTAAAAAAGCTATAAAAAAGGCCTTTTTATTTAGTAATATACTAGGAGTAATATAGGCTATAGTAGCTATTTAAAGAAGAATTACTTTTTAACTTAGTACTATTTAAACTATCTTTATAGTAATATTACTATAAGTTTATTAAGAAACTATTATTAAAGAATTATTAATAAGTAAGATAATAAAATAATACTCCCTAGAAAATATTATATACTTAGTAAATTAAGCACTAAAAATAGCCTTTATTATAGTAATATACTACCTTTATAGTAGTAATATAGTAGTTACCTTTAAAGATATTATTAAACTATATATTAAGAACTTAAACTAAGTAAAGGCTACCTTTAGCTTAAATATAATACTAAATTAATATATATTTAATATTATTACTAAGAGTTTCTTTATTTAATATACTATTAAAGTAGCTAAAACAAATATTATTAAATACCTTATAATTATTAATAGTAATAGTATTATAATAATTATAGTATAGAAACTATATAGTATTACTATATATACCCCCTTTATTATAGGTATTAATAGTATTAAAGTAGTAAACTAATTATATTAACTTAAATTTATATATAAGGCTAAGATATTTAAAGTTAAACTATATAATAATATAATTTACCTTTATTAATACTTTTAATACTTTAAGTTTAAATATATTACTACTTACTATAAAGTAGCCCTATACTATAGCTATTACTTTATTAATTATTATAAAAAAAGTAAATAAACTTACTTTATTTTAATAAAAAAAGCTTAGAAATAATACCTAAACTACTTAAAACTATACTTAATATAGTTTTAATAATATAATATAGCTAATACTAAATAAAGTAAAGCTTATAAAGTATACTTAAGTTAGCCTAGCTACTTTACTATATTAATAATCTTTAAAAAAAATAGCTAAACTAAAGTTATTATTTATAGCTATTAATAAAAAGTAAATAATCTATTATTTTAAAAGGCTTTACCTTAAAAATATAGTAAAAAACCCTAAAGTAATTACTTAAAAAACCTATTTATAAATATATTAATAATATTTCTCTCTCTCTTTCTTAAAGAATAAAAGGTAATAAAAGCTTACTTAGCTTAACTTAAAGTAGCCTTAGTTCTAACTATATTAATATATACTAACTTAATAACTAATTTATAATAAAAGTTATATATTAAAATATAAGAAAGAATATAATTCTTATAAAGGTAGTACTTAATATCTAACTTAAAACTAATATTATAATAATATAGAAATCTACTAAAGTAAGTAAGCCCTCTCTTAATTTTAGTTTAAGTCTTTACTAACTAGCTACTTAAAGAGATAGACTAGCTATTTATATATATAAATAATATAAATAAATTCGCCTACACCGCTATAGCAATGCGGAATTAACTTAGAATTGCTTAAAAGTTATAGAAAAATAATTATTATATCTATTTACTTTATACTTTAATAATATATTATAGCTAGAGTATAGGTATAGTAAATATAGTAATACTAATAAATATTAATACTAATAAGTATAGCCTTATATAAAGTATATACTACTTACTTATTAGCTAAGAAGGCTTTATAATAGGTAGCTATATTAACTCTATATTATATATAGTATATAATAAAGTTCTAAATTACTTATAAACTAAATATAAAATATTAGCTAAATTAGTCTTAAATACTATACTAAAAAAAGTATAGTAAATTATTCTTTATATAAATAATATAGCTAAAATATATAGCTAATATAATACCTTAGTGCTTTTATTTTCCCTTTTACTTTTTTCTTAATTATTACTTAATAAACTAATTATTATAAGAAATCTTAAAAAAATAGTTAAGTATATTATTAAAAAAGTGCTTTTTATTAGTAATAGCTTAGTATTAAGCTAAGCTATTATTATAACTAAGGGAACTACTTTAATAACTCTTATCTCTAGCTATATTATTACTATAGTAATATTACTTAAAGTTTACTATAAAACTATAGTTAAAGATAATACTATTATAAAAGTAGCTTAAAGCTACTTTTTTAAAGAAATTATTAATATTATTAACTAAGCTATAGAATTTAATATTATTATAGCTATAAAGTGCCTTTATAGTAGTAATATTATAATTACCTTTAAAGATATAGCTAAACCTTATACTAAAGATATTACCTAAGTTTAAGCTACCTTTAAGCTAAAAGTAATACTAAATTACTATATTTTTAGTATTATTATTAAGGGCTTCTTTATTTACTATATATAGAACTAAGCTAATTTTTTAAAATATTATTATAGCTAATAGTGCTAGCTTAATAAAGGTTATAATATAAAAGCCTTATAATATCTTTAC
The DNA here is from genome assembly GCA_018360255.1 of Claviceps maximensis. Classification (NCBI taxonomy): domain Eukaryota; kingdom Fungi; phylum Ascomycota; class Sordariomycetes; order Hypocreales; family Clavicipitaceae; genus Claviceps; species Claviceps maximensis. The sequence continues at coordinate 49,559 of SRPZ01000147.1, forward strand.
TTAGATACCCTTAATTATTAGTATTAATAGAGTTAATATAGCTAATAAGCTATACTATATTAGTATTATTTATAAGGCTAAGATATTTAAAGCTAAGCTTTATAATAATACTCTTTATCCCTATTAATACTATAAATACTTTAAGTTTAGCTATATAGCTATATATTATAATATAGTACTATACTATAGTTATTATATAGCTAAATACTATAAAAATAAGGAATTCTTATACCTAGCCCTTATAAGCTTAGTATAGAAACACTATATTAACTACTTAGAGTTATATTTAGCTTAGTTAAGAAGCTATAGTATAGCTAATAACTAATAAAATTATATAAAAGCTATATACTTAGGCTAGCCCTAGGTATTTACTATCTCTTTTTTCTTTAAAATAAATAAATAATATAAGGTAAGTAATTATAGCTATAACTATAAATATAAAGCTAGTAATATATTATTTAAAAAGGCTTTATTATAAAAGTATATTAACTATCTTTAAAACTAACTTTTAGACTTTTAATTAAAATTTATATAATATTTTTATAAAGCTATAAAGATATACCTTAATTACTATACTACCTTTACCTTAAAATTAAATATACTAAGCCTAACCTAATAAACTATTTAATATATATAATTAAGGTTATATACTAAAATATATAATAGAAAACCTATTTTATATATATAGCACTAAAATCCTAGTTTAAGACTAATATAATAATAATTTAAAAGCTTAGCCTCTCTAAAGGCTAGCCTTTTAACCCTAGTTTTAATAAATTTTAACTTATAATATAGGGTAGCTATATAGCTATATATATTAACTATTAATATAAACCTATATTATAATTAACTTAGTTTAGTACTAATTAGTATATAGTAAGTATTACTAAATTTAATATATACTTTATTTACTTTTTCTTATATAAATTTAATTAAATAATACCTTTTATTAAGTTTATAGTAATATTAATATAAAAAAATAGTGTTTTTATTAAGGACTTTAATTAATATTATTTATTATAGAATTAGTATAAATATATCTTAATAAAAAGTAATTTCTTACTTATAATAATAAAGTAGTAATAGTTTAGTATTATTACTTTTTAAAATAAAGTTACTTAGTATTTATAAGGCTATAAAAGTAATATAATTAACTATATATAGGTAATTATAAATATACTTATTAAGTTTTTAAGTAGCCTTTTTATTATAAAGTTAAACTATATACTATAGCTAATTTATATTAGCTTTAGTAAGTGCTCTAGGCCTAACTATATAGCTTACTTTAATTAGTTATTTATAAAGAACTACTTTATTATTACTAAAGCTATAAACTAATTCTAATTAAATATTATTTATATTTTTTTAAGTACTTTAAGTAAAATTAAGAACTATATAGTATAGCTTATAAATAAACTCTATATTATTATAAAGCTTATAGTTTTAAGGTAGCTTAAGAGTAGCTTTAAGTAAAACTTATAGTAAAATTAATATATAAAAAAAGTAGTTTTTAAAGTAAAAAAAATATAGTATTAATAGTAAGTATTTTATATAAATAAAAACTAATATATTACTATAAAAGTAAAGAAAACCTAAGCCTAAGTTATTTATAATAAACACTAAAGTATATAGTAAGCTACTTTTAATACTATAATAACTAAATATAATAACCTTTAAAAGCTTAAGTATTAGGCTTAGCTTTATAGTAAATTATTACTAAAATAGTAATATATTTTACTTTTTCTTAAAGAGAAAGGCCTTATTATAACTATAAGCTATAGTTATATTAATAAAATAGCTATCTTAATAAAATGCTTTTTTTTATTATTTTAAGCCTAAATTAATAATATTTTAAATAATACCTTTTACTAGCTTAATACTATAGTATTTTTACTAAAAGACTACTTTAATACTAATAAAGTTTAAAGTATTATTAAAGGCCTCTTTAGCTAAAAAGTACTAAGCTTTAATAAACTTTTTATTAAATTTCTTAAAGCTTATAATAAACCCTTAGCTAATACTTTTACTTATTTTTTTAATATATATTATTATATTAATTATTATTTAGGCTTATTTTAATAAGCTAAGGTAGTAATTCTTTATAAATTAAGTAAGACTTTAAAAGAATAGTAATATATAGAAGTATAGTAGCTTATTTCTCTCTTTAATATAGTTAGAAAAGTGCTTAAAATAGTAATAATAGTATAGCTTATTAGTATAGCTAAAAAGGAAAATATATTACTAAATATATAAATAAGTAATTAAGTAAATTATTTTACTAAGGTTATACTTAGTATACTTATAGAGGCTATATATATAGTATAGTACTATAGTAATATTACTTTATTACTTTAGCTAAATATATTAGCTACTTTTTGTTGAAAATAACAGCATTTTCAGGGGTCTTCCCTAGTTATTAGTGCCCTATTATAGGCCCCTAATACAGGGCCTTATAGGGGAAGTTAGCCTAAGGTAACTTAGCTACGTTATGTATATGCACACACTACTAACTTTCTAGTCTATAATTAATTAGTAAATCTAATAGCTATAAGGACCTACTTTTCTTAGATTATCTAATTAAATAACCCTTATTCTAGTATATATAATAGCTATTAGCCTAGCTTAATAGCTATATATAATAACTTTTATAGAATTAAATTCTAACTATATTTTTAGATATAACTAAAAGAATTATATACTATAGAATTAAAAAGTAAATATAAGAAAAAAAAGCTATATATATTAGCTAACCTAGCTACCCTATAACTAGCTTTAAGGCTACTTTATAGAATAACTAGGGATTTATAAAAAGTCTTATAACTAAATTCTTAGTTACTAAAATTAAAGCTTTTAAATAGTATATTTAGATTATTTTTAATTTTTTAGATAGTATATAGTATTTTAAAAAAGAAACTAAAAAATATATATATTAGTACCTTATTTATATAGCTATAAGTCTATTTTTTTATTTTCCTATATAAATAAATTTTATAAAAAATAAAAAGTAGCTTATAAGCCCCCCTTTATAATCTAAATTTACTAATAAAGTTAGTAAGTATATAAAAGAAGAAAGAAGATTCCCCCTTATAAGTATTTTAACTATAATAAACTATTAAAATAGTTTATAGCTATTTATAGCTATAAACTAGTATTAAATATTATATTTTTACTATTTTATTATAAAATTTAAAGTATATTTTCTATACTATAAGTTATATAAAAGCTTTTATTTAAATTTATAGCTAGTAAGTAACTATAGCTACTATATATATATCTTAATAAAGCTAAGTATAAGGTATATAGAAATAATAGTAAACTTACTACTTTTAAGCCTACTACCCTTAAAAGTAAACTACTATTTATAATCCCTAATTTCTAATAGGTTATAAGCCTAGAAGAGATCTTTTAATATTAAAAAAATTTACTAAATTTTATATATATTACTATAAATTTTTATTTATACTAAATATTCTAAAAATTATAAAAAAAGAAGTTTTCTCTTTTATAAAATAGGAAAAATTATAAATAAAGGCTTTCTCTTTCTATAAAAAGAGAATTTATAATTTATACCCTCTACCCTATAGTATCTTATACTATAAATTAGAGAATTTAGAAGCTTTTCCTTCTATAAAAAATAAAAGGAAATTATAGAAAATTCCTATATTTTATAATATAGTAAAAAATTACTTTTTTTACTATAAAGACTTATAAACTATATACTTTATAAGTAAATTTACTAAATTCTTAATTTATTAGTAATTTATTTATTATAAATTAGCTATTATAAATACCTAAGAATAGTAAGGCTAGAGCTAAGGCTAAGGCTAAGGCTAAAGTGCTATATAGAGCTAAGAGCTATCCTAGGCTACTTAAGTAACCTAATAAATTAAAGGCTAAAATAATATAATTAATACTATTATATAGTAATTATAAGCTCTTATTACTACTATAAATTTATAAAGACTAGTCTTAGAACTAGCTTAGAAGCAAAATTTAGAGCCTATTATAGTAAATAACTAACTTACTTTAGAGGGCTTTTCTTTATTAAATTCTTTTAATACCTTTACTATTAAAGATTTTAATAAAAAAGCCTATAGCTTTTTAGAAGCTACTAGGTTAAAGGGGCTAGAGAACTTTAATTAATAGAAATAAGCTTTATTTATTTAATTTAAAGCCCTAGAAATACCCTAATTCCTAGAAAATCCTAATATTAATAATAATTTTAGTAATTTAAATTAAGCTATAATTCTTATATTATTAAGAAATAGCTATATAAAAGGGCCCTAAAATACTATAATTTAGTAAAGAATTCCCTTAAAAGCCTATAATTTACTTATAAGGTAGTATTTTTAAAGTACTAAGATATAAAAAGGCTCTTTATATTTTTAGTTCTATACCCTAAATTTCTAAAATTATAAGGATACCCTAGAGGCTTTTAATATAGTATTTAATAATTTACTTACTAAACTAGCTATTTTTAATATTTTAATAATAAAAGTTAACTAAGTAAATTAGTATTTATAAGCATTAAAGTTAACTTTTCTATAGTAAGCTAAAAGATAATGTTTTTCTATAAGAACTAAGAGGGCCCTAGAGGCCTCTATAGGGGTATTAAATTTATAATTCCTTATAGTAAATTTATTAGAGAAATAGAGAGATAAGAGCTTTATAGTAATAAAAGCTCTAAATTATAAAGCTACTATTACTAAAAATTTAGTAAATAAGAATTCTAAAGAAAATAAGAATTCTTATACTAAAAAGAATAAAAAGAATAATTCTAAAGAAAATAAGAATAATTTTAATTCTAATTTCTCTAAGCTTAATTCTAATAAAAAAAAAGGTAAGCCTTAGGAGAAAAAATTACCTAAAAAGAAAAATAACTCCTAAAAGGGGGCCTTTATACTAGGAAATTTTAATTTAGCTAGTAATATTATAAAACTCTATAATAATAGTTCTAGTACTAGTAAAGATAAGAATTCTTCTAATTCTAATACTAAATCTAAGCCTAAAGATAAAATATCTTCTAAGGCCTTTAATTTTAGCTATAAAGTTATAAAAAATACCTTACTTTATAATATAGGTTTTACTATATATTTAGTAAACTCTAAGAATAATTTTATAAGCTATATACCTTATAAAAAAGGAGAATCTAAACCTACCTTTACTAATAGTAAACTAATATACCTTAAAGGTTATAAAAATACTAGGTTTCTAGTTTTATATTAATAAAATCTAAATAAATATAAGCCTTTTACTCTAAAAAATACTTTATATTTTCTAGAGCTTAATATAAATATAATTAGTAGCTTAAAGCACTACCTTTTTAGGGGTTATATTAGTAAAAATGCTTTATATTTAGCTAATAAGTTCTATATTACCCTTTTAAATATAAGAAAAAATAGCTTCTTTTTAGAAGTAAAAAAGTAAGAAACCTCTAAATTATACCTAAATTAAGTTAATAATAGTTATTATTTTTTAGGCTATTTTAGCTACTAAATATAGAGTAGATTTTCCTACCCTATAGAGATATAGCTTTCTTTATAAGAGCTAATTTAGGCTAGTAAAGTAGAAGAAATTATAGGGGATTTTAGTAACTCTAAGAGCTTAAAATCTAATATAGCCCTTTCTTTTTTAGTGTTTATAGCCTCTAGCTAGGTACCTTTTCTAGCTAAAAAGCCTGCTAAAACTAGTAGTAATTTAGCTAATTATAGGCTATTAAATACTAAAAAACTTATTATAAAAGCCTTAAATAGCTTAGCTACTAAATAAGCTACTAAAAAATTAATACTTTCTATAAAAAAGGTATTAATAGCTCTTTAAGAGGCTTATAATTTTTAAGTAACTTAGTAAGAAGCTAAGGAAGAAGGCCCTATAATTCTATAAGGCTCTAAGCTTATAAGTAACCTTATAAAAGGCCCTAAGCTTTTAAGTAATAAATTTATAGATTTAGGCCTAGAAAAGTACTAAAAGTTACTTAAATTAGCTAGAATTTAGTATATTAAATTAGGGTATATTAGGCTTTCTTTACTTAAAAAAACCTTTTTAATAACTAAAGGAATACGTAACTTATTTAAGGTTAAAAATAAGGATTTTAACTACTTAGCTTATAATTAAATAAAGATAGTTAAAAGACTCTTTAAAAATCTAATTATAGACCCCCTTAGGGCTCTAAATAGACTAAAGGGAAATATAATAAAAATAAGCTCTATATCTTATAATAAGTGCTTTATATACCTTATTTTAGTAAATAAAAAAACTTAATATAAATAGTATTTTTTAATGCTTAATAAAGAGGAAAATACTATATTTTTTATAATAAAAGGACTTTTTAGGTTACTAAAATCTAATTTTAGTACTTACTTTAAATATCTTTATTTTAATAAGGGTAAAGAGATTAATTCTTAAAGCTAGAAATAGCTAGCTAAAAAGGGAATAAAATTTACTACTTTTTTTCCTTATATTTATAAGTAAAATAGCTTAGTAAAGTATTTTATTTAAGTTATTTTTAATAAACTATAGGCTACTCTATAGTAATTAGGTTTATCCCTATATTTATAGAATTTTATAATTTTTACTATTATTAACTTAATTAATTTAACTATAAATTTTACTAAGCTATAAAGCTTAGTATAGTTACTTACCCTTAATTTAGAAAATTAAGTATTAGAGCCTAATTTTAGTGCTTTAAGAGCTATTAGCTTATACTATAAGGTTTTAATTCTACTAAAAAAGAGACCTAAAGCTTAGAAGCTAGCCTTTAGAATAGTACCTAAAAGATTACTAGCTATACTAAGGTTTAAGACCTTTTTAGTATATATTCCTTTTAAAAAATTAGTAACTAAGACTAGCTTTATAAAAATTATAGAACCTATAGGCCCTATAAATTTAGGCCTCCTTAGGTATTCTATAGGGAATAACTCTCTAAAGAGAGATAAATTTTTTTATAAAAACCCCCTAAAACTCTCTATAAAAAGTAATTCCTTAAAGAAAGAAAGTAATTAAAATCTATTAAATATTAGTTTTCTTAATAAGAATTACCCTATAGCTTATAATTAAATAGTTAATATAAAAACTAGTTAATTTCTAAGTCCTAGGGAGCTAATATTAACTAAAGAAGTTAATATAAATACTATAGCTAAAAATTTACTAAAAGAAATTAAGGAAAATCTAAATATTATAGATATTAATTTAGTAGCTTTAGTAAGAGAAATCTACTATAAGGCTTAGTAAAAAGCTAAAGAAAAACTAGCTAATTACTCTAAACTAAAGACTTAAAAGCAAGTAAATTCTAATTTAAAAAGAAAATACTAAATTAAGGCTATTTTTAGTAAATTTAAGTAACTTTTAAAGGTAAGTACTTTTAAATTTATAAATATAAATATTATATTTAAAGGCTATAAAGTACTTAGAAATAGGCTTATATTAAAGCTTAAAAAAAATAAAGAAAATAATCCTTTAAAATATAAAGCTAAGCTAATAGCTAAGGGATTTATATAAATAAAAGGCTTAGATTATATAAATACCTTTACTACTATTAGTATTCTACTTAGCTAGTAAATTTTACTTAAAATAGCTATAAAGGAAAATCTAGAGATAAAGTAAGTAAATTTTATAGGTACTTTTCTTAATAGTATACTAAAAGAACTTATTTATATATAAATTCTAAAGGGATTTATAGAATTTATAAAGTAAAATCTATAGCTAAATAATTTAGCTAAAAAATATAGTTATAAAGCTTTTAAAAATTAGGTAATAATTCTATTAAAGTTACTTTATAGCCTAAAATAAAGCTTTAAAGAGTAGTAATAAACTTTAATAATTATATTAAAAAATCTTAAATTTTCCCCCCTAATCTCTAACCTAGCTATATTTTAAAATCTAGCTATAAAGACTTTTATTATAACTTATATTAATAATTATTTACTAATAGAAAAAGATTTAATATATATAAATAAGCTAAAAAAAGATTTATATAAAGCCTACTCTATAGAAAATAAGGGCTCTATAGAATTTTTCCTAGGGATTTAGATTATAAAAGATTAAAAGAATTTAATTCTTAAGATATATTAAAAGTAATATATTTAAGAGGCATTATCTTAATTTAAGCTAATTAATTATAAATCTATTAGAATCCCTATATAGCCTAAATACCTAAAAATATAGCTTACTAAGAAATTAAAAGCTAAGTAAATTAAGGAATATTAGAGCATTATTAGCACTATAATATACTTAATATTGCTTATAAGACCTAATATTGCTTTTATACTATAGTAGCTATTAATAGCACTTATAAGCCTATATTTAGAGCACCTAAATGCTACTAAAAACCTACTAAAATACCTATTAAGTATATAGAATTTAGCTATTTATTATAAGGAAAATCCTAATAATAATAGTAAGAAAAATACTACTAGCTTAAGCTTAGTTAAATTCTATAATAGTAATTTTATAGGTAATAGAGCCTCTTTAAAATTTATTTATACTTATCTCTTTAAGCTAGCTAGAGGCCTTATAAGCTAGAAATTAAAGAAAGCTAGTACTATAGCTTTATTAACTATAAAAGCTAAGTCTAATATAATTTATAAGACTTTTAGAGAGCTATAGTGGCTTTAGGGGATATTTAAGGAGCTAAAATGCCCTATAAAACCCCCTATATAGATATTTTATAATAACTAAGGTGCTATAAAAATAGCCTATAATCTAGTACTTTATAGCTATACTAAGCACACTTTTCTAAAATTCTACTATAATTAATAATAGGTCTTAGCTAGGCTAGCTAAAATAGCTTACTTAAATACTAAAAAGATACTAGCTAATAGGCTAACTAAGCCCTTAACTAGCCCCTTATATATAATATTCCTAGATTTTATAGGCCTAAAACCCCTATAATTATAGGGCACCTCTCCTATAAATTTACTTATAAAATTAGCCTAGTTAATAGCTAAAAATAATAAAAATAATTTAAAATTAAAAATAATTACTAAAATAAGAAGAAATATACTCTTTATATTTAATAAGTAATTAGTAACTAAATTACTATACTTTACTATAATAAATATAATCTTTTTAAAGCCCTAAAGTAAGGCTTTTTAAATCTATTATTTATTTTTATTTATAAATTTTCCTAGATTTTATACTAAATTTTCTTTCTTTTAATTTACCCTTTTCTTTAACCTTTTATAATTACTAGCTATAATACTTCTTTAGAGGGGGTATTAAAAATAATAGCATTTTTAGGGGTTTTCTCTAGTTATTAGTGCCCTATTATAGGCCTTTAATATAGGGCCTTATAGGGAAAGTTAGCCTAAGGTAACTTAGCTATATTATATATATATATATACTACTAACTTCCTAGTCTATAATTAGTTAGCAAATCTAATAGCTATAAGGACCTACTTTTCTTAGATTATTTAATTAAATAACCCTTATTCTAGTATATATAATAGCTATTAGCCTAGCCTAATAGCTATATATAATAACTTTTATAAAATTAAATTCTAACTATATTTTTAGGTATAATTAAAAGAGTTATATACTATAGAATTAGAAAGTAAATATAAGGAAAAAAGGCTACTTATATTAGCTAACCTAGCTACCCTATAACTAGCTTTAAGGCTGCTTTATAAAATAACTAGGGATTTATAAAAAGTCTTATAACTAGATTCTTAGTTACTAAAATTAGGGCTTTTAAATAGTATATTTAAATTATTTTTAATTTTTTAGGTAGTATATAGTATTTTAAAAAAGGAACTAGAAAATATATATATTAATACCTTATTTATATAGCTATAAGTTTATTTTTTTATTTTTCTATATAAATAAATTTTATAGAAAATAAAAAGTAGCTTATAAGCCCTCCCTTATAACCTAAATCTACTAATAAGGTTAGTAAGTATATAAGAAAAGAAAGAAGATTCCCCTTTATAAGTGCCCTAACTATAATAAACTATTAAAATAGCTTATAGCTACTTATAGCTATAAACTAGTACTAAATATTATATTTTTACTATTTTATTATAAAATTTAAAGTATGTTTTCTATACTATAAGTTATATAAAAGCTTTTATCTAGATTTATAGCTAGTAAGTAACTATAGCTACTGTGTATATATCTTAGTAAAGCTAAGCATAGGGCATGTAGGAATAATAGTAGACCTGCTGCTTCTAAGCCCACTACCCTTAGAAGCAGACCGCTATTTATAATCCCTAATTTCCAATACTTTTAATATAGTTTATTACTAATAACTTATATATATTATACTTAAAGCTAGTATACTTATTTAAATAATAGTATAGACCTATACCTTTACTACTAATTATATAGTATACCTTTTTTTTAATAATTAAATAATAAAGGCCTTACTTATTACTATAAAGGTTTTATAGGGGTTATTTATATTCCCTATTTTTTTTCTTTTATATATTATATTACTATATAAAAAGCTTATTATAGTATACTTTATACTTATTCTTAAATTCTTTAATAATATTAATATACTTATATATAGTTATATAGTAAAAGAAATATAATAATAACTTAAAGTAATATAGGGTATTTACTAAGAATAGTTCTAAGAGTTAGGTCTTAAGTTCTACCCTTAAAAAAGTAAGCTAATATACTTTATAAAATAGTATATAGCTATTATAACCTTAGTTTAACTTAGTACTACTATAATATAGTTAGTTTAGTTTATATACTTTCTTAGAGTCTAGGTATACTATAAGCTATACTAATAAGTATACTAAAAGTAAGTTAAGTTAAAGCTAAGGTAATAATACTTTATTTTTATAATATTAGTAATATTAATATAAAGTTACTTTTTTTAAAACTTTAGGTTTCTTTATATATAGATTATTTAAACTATTATTATATATAATATAGAATTATACTATACTTTTATAGCCCTTAAAGGGTAAGTATATAGTATTACTAAGGTATTTATTATAAAATAATTAAAGAGTTTTTATATTATTACTAAGGCCTTTAAGGCTATATTATAAACCTTATTTAAAACTAAAGTAGCTATTATTTTTATTAATTTATACCTTAATTTTTATTTACTTACCTTTTATAAAAGAATTAAGTTAAATAAAATAGCTAAGAAAATCTATAGTACTTATATAATAATAGTAGCTTACCTTTACTAATACTTATATAGCTATTATAAATACTTACTTTAATATAATAATTACTCTAATTATATATTATTTTTAAACTAACTCTTTAAACCTCTAAATAAATAATTACTTATATAAGCCTTAGCCTTAAAATAAAAAAATAAATAATATAAAAATAGAACTAAGGTATATATATATTATAATTATTATAATTATATAGTAGCTAAGTATAAGCTAAATTTTATTATTATAGCTAAAATAGTTAAACTTTATATAAGCTTAAGTAAGTATAAGTCCTCTACTTTTATTTAATTATATACTAAGTATATTAGCTTAAATTCCTATCTTTATTACTATAATATCTCTAAGGTAGACTTATTATAGTATTAATACTAAATAAATAATAAAGACCTTTACTATATTATCCTTAAATATAAAAAGTATAACTATATTTATCTTATTATAATAGGCTTATTTTTACTTTAAAATTACTATAATATTTATATAGTGCTTAATTCTAAATAAACTATAGTAATCCTTATAAAGTAGTTCCTTAAAACTAGTTATTTTTAATAGTTTTTACTAGCTTATATATTAAAAACTAAATAAGTAAAGAATATTATAGAAATAATTATATAAGGTATAAAAATAGTAGCTATACTAGTATTAGTATAGGGTTATAGTAATTATATAAATAATAAGTAAGTATTAAAAGTAATTAATTTATTATAATAAAAATAAAACTATAAACCTATAGCTTTATATTATAGCTATAGTAATACCTTTATTAACTTATTATTTACTTTACCTTCTTTAACTTAGTCTCTATATCTTTATTAATATTATTATTATTAAGTTTTTTTACTTTTTATTACTTATAACTTATATTATTATTAGTATTCTATACTAATATTATAATAATACTATAAGTAACCTATAAAATTTAGTTATTTTCCTTTAAAGTATTTATAATATATATAAGCTATAGTAGTATTTTAGTTTAAATAGCTAATATTTCTATATTATTACTACTATAAACTTATAATAATATACTTACTTTTTTAATTATATTAAAGGTTTTATTAATTCTATACTTTACTACTTTCTAAGTAGTATTATATATAGTCTCCTACTTTAAATTAGTACTATACTAATACTAATTTAGTTCTATATTATACTTATATTAATATCTTTCTCTATAGCTTTATAATTTTAGTAATTAAGAATATTTTTTACCTTATTTTAGTAAGTAAATAAATTATATAACTATATATTAATTAGCTATTATTATAGTATTAACTTAAACTTAACTTACCTTATAATATAGCTTTTTAGCTATAGTATACTTATAGTAAATACCCTTAATACCTATATTAATTAGTAATAAAACTAAGGTAAGTTTATACTAAGCTTTTTACCTTAAGTATTATAATATAACTTATATATATTCTTAGTATAGGTAAAGTAAGAAATATATAGCTAAATATATATAGAACTAAGCTATTAGTAAATTAGTAATAATACTAAATTAGTATAGAAATAGTACTTATACTCTTTTTATTAGCTTAAGACTTATTTATTTTTTATAATAATTTTTATAATATTATAATTTTTTTTATTTATTTTTTAGTATACTATTAAACTAAAGCTAATATAATAATATAGTAAGGAGGGAATTAAGGGTATATTTATATTTATAAAAAGATTATAAAAAAAAGAAAGAAAAGAAGTTTTTATTAAGAAAAAATAACCTTTTTATAATACTCCCCCTCCCCCCTCCCTTTCTATATAATTACTAAATAGCTATTAATAGTCTATATAGCTACTATAGTAATTACTATAGCTAAACCTTATATCTAACCTTAGGTTAGAACTATAAGGCCTTTATAATAATAATATAGTAACTAATTAAGCTACTTAGGCCTAGGTAATTCTTACTTATACCCTAGAAAAATATTACTATACTTCTTTAGTAATACTAGCTATATTTAGCTAGTAGTGTACTTTTTTTTATAATTAATACTAACTATAGAGCCTTAGTAGCTCTAGTATATAAATACTATAGTAATATATAGGTTTTTCCCTTTATATTAGGGTTTTTCCTATATAGTTTAAGTAGCTAAGGTACTAGATATTAGGCTAGTTTATAGCCTATCTAGAGTATTAATAATAATAATAATAATAATATATAAATAATATAGGGCTAAGTTATAAGTAACTTAAATAGAAAATAATTAGTATATAGTAATAATTTAGAATATTTATATATATTTATATATATTTAGTATATTCTTTAGCTTACTCCTTAAACTAAATAACCTCTTTATAAAAACTTAATATAGCTAACCTATAGACTTATAGTATTTTTATTAAGGACTTTAATTAGTATAACTTATTATAAAATAAGTATAGTAAAATATTACTAAAAAGTAACCTTTTTTTTAAGGTTATAGTATAGTAATAACTTAGTTTTATTATCCCTTTTAAGGAGATAATATAGTGCTAATAAAGTAAGAGAAATAGTATTATAAACTATATATAGGCCTTTATAGACCTTATTATTAGCTACTAAAGTAAACTTAATATTAATAGATTTAATTATATTTTATAGCTAATTTAAATTAAAACTAAGAAAAAACCTTAGAAAACCTTATTATACTATACTTAAAAGAATATAAATACTAACCTTATTATTACTAAGGCTAAGTTATAGTTTTATACTAATATTATAATAAACTTCCTTTAAAATATAACTTAAATAAATAGATTTATAAGCTAATTAATATAGAAACTATAGAATATTACTAACTAAATAGCTTTAAAATAGCTTAAAGATAAACTTAAAGTATAACTATAATAAAATAAAAAGACTTATAAAGCTACTTAAATAGTAAAAAAAATAAAATAATAATAATAAAAATAATAAACTAATTATAATTAAAACCTTATTACTATAGTAATAATAATTTATAACTAAGTAGTAAATAAAGAATTTATTTATATGTTACGCTAGCCGTCTAAGCAATTTATGCTTAGCCGTATCTAGAACCTCTGCTCCTGAATTTTTATCTAGTTAAGGAAAACCTTATTAGGTTACTAATTAGCTAGCTAGCTAGCTAATTAGTTAGTTGCCTAATAGGATAAAAAACCTTACTAAATACATTTATTTTAACTGCTTTAAGCCCCGCTTTCCTTCTTATAAAATCCGGTTTTTCTTTGATTACCCTATACCCCACATTCTAATAACAACCCTCCCGTGCCCCACTTTTATTCCAATTCCATCTATTTTTCTAGCAATCACGGCTGCAAACCGGCTCTGCAACCCAAGAGCTAGGGGGTGGTTCTGCCCATTTATAGCGCGGGAGTGGCTAATCCGCGTTGCTTAGTAAGCAAGGAAAAGTGGGGGGACCAGACCCACTTTTCCTAGCTTACTAAGCGCTAATTAGCTAGAAAGAGCCCCCGCCCCGACCTCTTTCTAACCAATTAGAGTCCGGTCTTTCTTAGTGTGCCCCGCGCAACACACTAAGAAAAACCGTGCCCCGTGCAGGAATCGAACCTGCCACCCCCGAAAGGGTCACCACAGCGCATGACCAATGCGCCACGGGGTAAATAAAGAATAATATAGTTTATAATAATAAATAATAGTAAATACCTTAATAAACTAAAATAGCCTTTAAAAACTTAAATAATAAATATAACTTTATAGTAAGCTTTTTCTTAAATACTAATTAGTTCTAAACTTACTTTATAGTAAAGGTAATTAATAAATAGCTATTATTATTTACTTAAAAAAGGCCCTTATTTTTACTAAATACTTTTTTCTTATATTAATAACTAAAATAAATAACTTTTTAAATAACTTAAAGTATTACTTTAATACTATATTATTTCTAGTATTTACTAAGTTTATTAAAAATAAGATTTATAATATTATAAAATATATAGTAAGCTAAAAAGTATTTAAACTTAATAAGCTTTTAATAAGGTTCTTTAAAGTATATAATAAACTATTAATATAAATACTTACTTATTTACTTAATATATACTACTAAATTAAATACTATTTAGCTTTATTTTAAAAAATAAAGATTATTATACTTTATAAGCTAAGAAAGTTACTAACTAAAATATAATATACTAAAGCTTAGTACTTTATATTACTCTTAAGTATTATAAGAAAGATTTTTAAAGTAATAATAATAATATAAATTATAATTATTATTAAAAAAAAGTAAGTGCTTTTTAACTTGTAAATAAATAATTAAATAAATAAATTAATAAAAATAATACTTAGCTTTTTTATAAAAGCTATAAAAATAATATAGTATTATAGTAAAACTATATTACTTTTTTAGTTAAATATCTTTACTACCTTTAATACTATTTACTATACTTACTTTACTTATATTATACTTAAAGTAAACCTTTTTATTTAAATAATAATATAGGCCTAAGCCTTTATTAAATTATATATAGTATATATTTTCTTTAATAGTTAAATAACTAATATAATATCTATTCTTACTAAAGTATCTTAAGGCTTCTCTATATTTCTAATTTTATTCTTATTTTATATTATATTATTATATAAAAAACTCTAAGCTATTTCTTTTATTTTTATTCTTAGCTTTTTAAATAATACTAATATTTTTATATATAGTAAAGATATAATAGAAATATAGGCTTAACTTAAAGTAATATAAATAATTTATTAGAACTAATTTAAGGAATTAAGCCTTAAGTTCTATCTTTAAAAAAGTAAACTTATATATTTTATATAAAATAAATAAGTAAAAATAATATTAATTTAACTTAAAATTATAATAATTTAGCTAGTATAGTTAATAAGGTTTCTTAGGGTATAGATTTATAAAAAGCTATAGTAAAAAAAGTATTAAAAAAAACTATAATAAAGCTAAAGTAATAATAGCTTACTCTTATAGTATTAGTAATATTAATTTAAAGTTACTTTCTTTATAAAGCTAAGTTATTATATATATAAATAATTTAGAGCCTTATTATTTATAGTATAGAAATATATTATATTTTTATTAGCTATAAAGAAGTAGCTAAGGAAATAATAAAGTACTTTATTATAAAATAAACTAAGTGCTTATATATAGTTACTAAAGTATTTAAAGCTATACTTTAAGCTTTATTTAAGACTAAAGTAATAGTCCCTTTACTTAATTTATATCTTAATTATTATATTTATTTATTTTATAGTTAAATTAAAGTAAATAAAATAATAAATAAAATTTATATTACTTATACTATAGTAATAGCTTAGCTATACCTTTAATAATAATAATAAAGAGATTACTATTAAAAGTAATTAAAACCTAATTATATAATATTTCTAAACTAAGTCTTTATTTATTTTAATATACTCTTATTATTTTAAAAACTTAAGTAAAAATAAAAGAATTATTAATATAAAAATAAAAAAGTAGCTAAAGCTTATTAACTAAACTAGACTTTTATTACTACTAAATAAAATCTAAACTTTAAAACTACTTATAAAGTATTTTATATTTATAGGCTTTTTATTAAAGCTAAGTCTATAGTTTTTATATAAATAAAAATAAAGAAAATAAGCCTAAATTCCTTTTTATTTACTTAATATATACCTAAAGTAATTATAATATAGTACTAAAATTAGGTAAATAATAAAGATTATTATTATATTATTTTAAAATATAAGGACTTTAATTATCTTTACTTATTCCCCTCTAAGGTAAAATTACTTTAAAACCCTTAGGATTTTTAGGCTATACTTAATAAGAATAAATTAGCTTAGTACTTAGCTAAATAATTAATTAAAATAAGCTAAATACTTTAGTTTTACCTTATTTAATAGCTTTAAAACTAATAAAATACTAAGAAGCCCTTTAATAAAGACTATACTAGGCTTATAATAACCCTAACTTATTAATAACTATACCCTAAATACTTTAATAACTATAGCTATAAGCTTAGCTAATAGTATACCCTTTTTCTATAGTTAAAACTAGCTTAAGGCTAAAATAGTCCCTAGGAGAGATTTAAATAACTATATAAAGGTTTTTCTCTCTATACTAGGGTTTTTCCTTTATAGATTACTAAGTAGAAGTACTAGATACTAGGCCCCTAAGGGCTAGCTAGTGTATCTAAATAAATAAATAAATATTACCTATATAACTTAAGTTTAAGGCTTTTTTTATATAACTTATTTTACCTTTTAAGACTTTACTTTTCTATTTTCTTTAGTTTTACTTATTAATATTATTAGATAGTAATATACTACCCCCCCTAGCCTTTAATATTTTTAGTATAAAAGTAATATTACTTATTTTCTTTAGTAATAGTAACTTTATAAATATAGCTAGCTCTTTTTTTATAAATAAAGTAATAGTTAAAGCTATCTTTACTTAAGAGAATATACTTAGTTACTCTTTTTATATAAAAGTTAACCTAGCTATTTTTATAGCTTAAAAGGTAGTATAAGGCCTTTATTAAGAGCATTAGTAATATAAGTATATTAGTTAAGGTATCTTTAGTTAGTACTAAGAAAATTTACTAATAGTAAGTAAGCCTAACTATATTAACTTTATTATTAAGCTTCTTACCCTCTCTTACTATAGTATTAATACTCTCTATTTTAGTTCTTTTTATTATAGTATTAATATACTTTACTCTAGCCCTCTATATATACTATTCTCTATATTACCTAAGTTTTATTCTTATTATTATTACTTAAAAACCTTCTATAAATAAGGCTTTTATTATAATTAACCTTACTAGTAATAATATATAAAAGGTATTTAGCTTATTACCTATAAACTATAAAATAGTTAACTTACTACCCCTAAAAGTATTATACCTTACTATATTACTATTATTAATCCCTTTTTTTCTTTATTTTATCTCTATACTTCTTTAGCTACTAAAAGTATAATATAATAATAATAATATTATACTAAGGCTAATAACCTTAGTAAATTAAGTAGAGAATAACTAAATTATAGCTATTAAAGTAATATTATACTCTATATATACCTTATTATATACTAGTTACTATTTACTTACTTACTAATACTATATTATATAAGTAGCTAAGAGTTTATTAAGTAATAAAGGTCTTACCTTACTCCTTTCTCTCTAAGGCTAGCACTTTATATCTAAGTAGTTTATAAGTAAAATATCTATAATAAATAATAATAATATTACTATAGCTACTTTAAATAATAATAACCTAGGATTTTAATTTAAAGATTTTAAATAAAATATTACTATTCCCTAAAGTTCTCTTTTTATTACTTTATACTAAACTCTTACTTATTATATACTTAATATCTTAATATAGCTTTAAGGTAGTAACTAAGTAAAATTATAGAAATAGAGAATAATACTTAAATTAAGTAAAGCTAGAGAGCCTATAGATTAAGAGAATAGAATTATATAAAGTAAACTAGTATTTAAGATTTTATTACCTAAAAGTAGCTTTATTATAGTATTATATATCCCTTTATTATAACTTATAAGCTATTAGTATTACTATACCTTTAAAGTTTTTAAGGGTTTTTATATAAATTATATATAACCTTTTTATTATATAAGTATATTATAATAATACCCTTAGCTATATATATTCTTTATAGTAAGAATCTCCTTAATTTAAAACTTCTATAGGTTTAGATTAGTATTTTTAATATCTATAAATAAGCCTAGCTAAGAGTCTTTAAGTATTTATAATAATAAGAAATCTATAGCTATATATTTAAGTAAGTTAATATAAAATACTAGGTAAATACTATAAGGTATATTAAAATAAACTATAAGTAATAAAGAAGTAGTAATAACTTAGTACTTAGCTATAATTTAATTAAGCTTCTAACTAAAATAATTTATCTTAATATTATATAAACTAAGCTAAACTATATTACTAATATAAAATTATTCTATAAGGTAATAGAACTAATTAGTAGTATCTTACTATTACTACTAAGTAAGATTAATTATAGCCTAAGTTAGTACTATATTTTTATAAAGGTATTTTAAGAAAATAAAGGCCTAACTCTTAGAGAATATAGTAAAGATAACTAAATTTACTTTAAAGGCTAGCTAAATAAGATCTAAATTATATCTATAAATAGCCTTATTTATACTTAGTTTTATAACTATAAATATTTAATTATTTAATGCTAGCTAATATACTAAGAGATAGCCTAGCTAGTTTATTTATAAAAAGCTTACTATAACCTATAGCACTACTTATATCTTTTAGTTTACTTACTCTATCCTACTATTTATTTAGAGGTAGTAAGTAGTAAAAAAAGTTATTCTATACTAATTAATATATATAGTATTAACTAAAACTACCTAACCTAATCTAACCCTTAATTAAATATAATTTACCTAGGAAAGCTATAGAATTACTACTAGTAGTACTTAAACTAGTTAATATACTCTTTTACTACTATTATTATTATTACCTCTAATTAAATATACTTAAATAACTAGTTTATAATAACTATAAGAAACTATAATACTATATTATTTAGCACTAAAAGGTTTATTATAAAATCCACTAAAATCTATAACTAATAATATTTTAGAGCTAAAATAAGCTTAAGTAGGCCTTAATATAGCTAATAGCATTTCTATTTACTATAGTAATAATAGTTATATATATAATATACTATATTTACTAATAGGCTATTCTAATAGTAGTTATAAATAAGCGCTTAAAATATTATATTTTTACTAAAGTATTTAAGTATAGGTAAGCTATAAACCTATTTAATTAAGGTTATTATAAAGGGCTTAAACTAAGAGACTTAAAGGTAGCTATAAAGCTAAAGCATACTTTTAGCACTAAGTATATAATTTATAATTTATATATAAGTTAATATAGTATTAGAAAACTAATATAGCCCCTAAGCTACTGCCTTTTATTTTATTTAATATAATTTATTTAAAGCTATACCTTAGTCCTAAAGGTTCTATATATAGAGATTAGTAAATAGCTAAGTGCTTATTAATAGCCTATTTTATAATAAGTTAGTAATCTTTAAATAATTTAAAGTAAGCCTTATAGAGAAAATAGTAATAAAGCTAGCTAGCTATATATAGTAAAGCTAAACTAGCTATATAATTAACTAAAGAATCTATAAAGAGGTAGACTTATTCTACTTTTATTAAGAAAGTATATTTAGGTAATTAGCTTAAGATTCTAAGTAGTACTATAAGTAAAAATTAAATAAAGATAAGGTCTTTACTTAGTAAGCTTAATATTTTAATATCTCCCTTAAGGTAGTAAAATACTCTAAGTTCTTATAGTTTATAAAGATTATAAATAGCTATTAAATACTATATAACTTTACTAACTATACCTTTAAGTAGCTTATAATAATAAGTAGCTTCTTATTATAAATAGTATAGTTTCTTTATACTACTATAAGTTATACTAAATAATATATTACTAAATATAGTATACTATTAAAAGATATTTAAAAGAGGTAGTTACTAATTACCTCTTTAAATAAATTAGCTTTTAAAACTATATTCTAGTCTAGGTTTTACTACTATAGAATAAAGTATAAAATAAATATAGCCTTTAGGGCTTAGAATGCTATTTTATACTTTATTAACTATAAAAAGAGAGCTTCTTTCTTAGTTAAGGCTAAGAGAGAGCTAGCTATATTTAAAAAGTTTAGAATAAAGTTATAGTAAAAGTTTATAAATTTAATAAAGCTATATACCCTTTATAGTTATATTAGCACTACTTAGTTATAAATTATAGTAATTTTCTCTAGGTTTAGATATTTTTAGAAATTAGGGATTATAAATAGCGGTCTGCTTCTAAGGGTAGTGGGCTTAGAAGCAGTAGGTTTACTATTATTCCTACGCGCCCTATGCTTAGCTTTACTAAGATATATATATAGTAGCTATAGTTACTTACTAGCTATAAATCTAGATAAAAGCTTTTATATAACTTATAGTATAGAAAA
>SRPZ01000148.1:0-70584 GCA_018360255.1 Claviceps maximensis
GGCAGAGGCAGAGGCAGAGGCAGAGGCAGAGGCAGAGGCAGAGGCAGAGGCAGAGGCAGAGGCAGAGGCAGAGGCAGAGGCAGAGGCAGAGGCAGAGGCAGAGGCAGAGTGCAGAGTTGAGTGGGAGAGATGAAGCCGCGCATGTTGTCATTGGCGATATGTGGTAGCTACAGAAACGTCGTCCCTTTGGGTGGGACATGTCCCCATCGCGTCTTTCTTTTTATCTTGCTCGCTCGTTCTACGTGGATTATTGTCTGTTTACGATGCTGACTCTTAGTTATGTCTTTTTTGTGTGCATTCAAGGTTCAGACTGGCGAGAAAGTCATGTATTTGAGTAAGCCTGACTGCGGAAGGGTTGTGACGATGGTGTCCAATGTTGTATCTTTGGTCCGTTATTTTTGTGTGCCTTGAACTTGCAGTCGTGTAAGAATGAACACTTATTAAGAGTGCCGTACTTGAAAAAAAAAATAACATAAACACTATGTGCGTGATGGACAAGCATCACCAAAGCAACAGACTAAAGCATCGTCACTCCGCAATCTCTCTACCGAGACCAGCCCCTGCCTAGGCGCCCCGCTCACTCGGCCGGTCGGAGGTAGTGAGCTCGTCAGCAAACACCAGACGGACGGTGCATGACCTCTCGTCCCGACTCCTCCCGTCCCAGACAGACATGGATCGCTTCCTTGCGGGGCGAAACAGGCTTCGTTTTAGTTTGGTGTCTCCAGGCGGAAGATCCTGTGTGTGTGTGTGTGTGTGTGTGTCTTTTTTTTTTTTTTTTTTTTTAAGGAGTTTTCCAAGGAGGCGTTAAGGAGGGGAAACGGAGGTCATGGGAGACATTTTCATCGCATGAAGATAAAACAGGGTGATTCATCACTTTTCAATGCCCGGCGGCATCCCCCCTTGTGCTTGTGCAACTTATCTTTTTTTCGTTTTTTTTTGTGTTTTCTTTTTTGTATTTTTTTTTCTCCTTCTTCTTCCTTCCCAGACATGTGCTCGTGGAGCCGGTGGAGGTTTTGTTCTTGCGGTACTCCTTTCGCGGGCCGTGAATGGAGCGCGGGGTTTGCGTGCATGTGCCGTTTTGCTGGCGGAGACGGAGGTTTCGCTTGTTTTGTTGGATTGTGGATGGATTCATTTAGATGGGTGCTGTCTTTGAACGTTGCATCGGCTTGTGTTGTTGTGGGGTGTTTGCGGGGGAGGATATAAAGTTGGTTATTTTAGTCTCTTTTTTGGAGGTTTATTTATTTATTTATTTATTTATTTTACTTTAATTTCTTTCTTTTTTTTTTCCTTTTTTTTTCCTTTTTTTTTTCTTTTTTTTTCTTTTACCTATTTAGGCTTCCATGAATTCATTCCCCTCACATGTACAAACGCTCGGTGCGCAAACTAAACGTCCAAGGTCCCGCGGAAAATGGTCGACTTGTCTGTCTGTCTGTCCAACGCGATTCGACCTGGTGTGGTGTGTCGCAGCTTCATGCACGCACCAGGCCCCTTTCGGACGGCAAAGCAGCATGTTGATGGTGGGCGGGCGGTGGCGCCCGGCAGAGCGACACCCGACCGGTGATGGAAGCTGCGACATCAAGTGTCGAGAACGAGTCTGGTCTGGTCTGGTCTGGTCTGGTCTGACGCCCCCCCCCCCCCCCCCCCCGCGCGGCATCTCCAACGGAGAAGGCGACACAGGTCCAGAACCCGAATGGGCTGGTCTGGCTGGCTGTCGTGTGATGCTGACTGTTAGCGCCCGGCCGGCCAGACGGACACGCAAGACAATTGCGAAACCACCATGTCGCTAGCTCGCTCTGTCCAAGCCTGTCTAAACCCGTGAACCCGTCTCGACCCGTCTGAACCCGTTCGACCCGTCTAAACCCGTCCCGGACGTTTACGTCCCGCTATCTGTCTTGGCCCGGCCTCTTTTCAAAAACATGTCGCCCATCTCCATTGACGCGCCTCACCATTCGCTCTCGCAAAGTCTCATCATACCCGCGTTTCAAAAGCTCCGATGGAAAAAAAAAATGAATAAAAAAGGAGAGAACACTAAAAAGGAAACCCTACGTGAAACCCTAAAGAGAAACAAAAGGGGATTCATCTAAATCGTTCTATAGTTTTTTTTTGTTCTTCTTTTCATAAATAAAAAAAAAGGAGAGAACCCTAAAAAGAAACAAAAGAGGATCTGTCCAATCATTCTACAGTTTTTTTAGTTCTTCTTTTCATAAATAAAAAAGGAGAGAAGCCTAAAATAAAAACCCCACGTGAAACCCTAGAAAGAACAAAAGGGGATTCGTCTAATCATTCTACAGAGGTGAATGGCCTCTTATTCTCCAAACGTGCCTTCACCACCCCCTTTCCCTTTCCCCTTTCCCCGTAATCGTATTCCCATATCTGCTGCCCCTGACGACATCCTCTTTCCGAGACTATCGCTCAAGTATTTCTTCTCCCGTCGATGAGTAACATGCATCCCTCGGCGTCGTCCTTGGACCATCGAGCAGAGACAAGTATGTATAAACACGTCGTGTGGCCCCGTGACGTTCTGCATAGAACTGCAAGAAAAACACTAGATCCCATCTTGGTATTCATCCCGGCTCGCCTTCAGCTGCCCATCTCCATTGCCTTCTTTTACTGAATCCGTCTTCGCTCCGGGACCGTGGCCCTGGTGGCTCCTGTATTACGTAAATAATTTTATCTGATTCTTTCCAAGTTGTGCGGTTTTCCAGGGAATCTCCATCCAGCCTCGAAATGCATTGCGCTCTCATCTCAGCTGCCCTCGCGGCTACTGCTTCGGCTCACGGTCTGGTCACCAAGATCCGGGGCGCCAACGGCGTCATAATGCCTGGTCTCTCCGGTACGCCACCTCTCCGTGCCATGAAAAGCAGCCCGTGACATCAGGAGCGGCAACGGCAGTCCCCTCGGACGAACCCAGAGCAACGGTCCCGTCGACGCCGCCGTCGACCCTTCCTCCGGCGGCACCGACGCAAGTGCCTTCCAGAACGCCCAAATCACCCAGAACATCCCCGGCCTGGGCATCAGCCGTCTCTCTCTCGCCAACAACACCGACTTCCCCATGGTCAAGATACCGCCGGGTATATTGTGCGACGGCAAAGTCGGTAGCGCTACTCACGTCTGCATTGTCCGCGTGGCTAATGGTGCTGCCGCCGGTCCCTTTGGCGGCTCTGCTGCTTTCACCCAGACGCCGGCTGCTGGGAAGCGTGCCGTTGCTTATCGTCTTAGTAAGCGAATGGAAATAAAGCGCAGATAGGAAGAGGGGGGACTATAATTAGGAAAAGAAGAAGAAATAAAAAGAAATAAGGGAAAAAAAAAAGAAGATAGAAGAAAAAATAAATAAGAAAGAATAAATAAAAAAGAATAGAAAAATATAAAGAAATAGGAAAATAAAATAAAAAGAAGAAAAAGAACAAGAAATAATAGATAGATATAAGGAGAAAAAAAAGGGGGAGGCTCAAATATCGTATACGCACATATAAAACAGGCATTATTTCAAGGGCAAATAAACTTCTCAAAGCGGCCTGTGTTTTGTACAGCGACATCTCAACTTTCTCTTTTTCTCTTCGCCCTATTGTTTTGTCATCGACAGTGGCTCCTGTACGTCATCACATAGCTCCATTCCTGCAATAGATAACAATCTCTTTTTCGTTACTAAATTTCACAAGTCTAATGAGATATATATATATATATATATATATGTATTAATAGGCATGCATATATATAGCAGGTCTAGCAAGGATCGAAGAGTCGTGCGCGTGTATATGACCATGGAGGCGGTTCCTGCAGGTTGGTTGAGAGCTTTACGAAACAATGGAATTCGAGGCTTTAGATTGAGAGAAGAAATTAAAACAAAAAATGAAGAAAGAATTTCGCGTTTCGATTGCGTAATGTAAGAGACATGGTGAGTCGTCTTTCAACTCTGGAACATGTTGTACAGTGTGCCAAAACGGAACAAAGAAGTCGTGACCAGCAATGGCCCGGGGGAAAGAAAAAAAAAGAAAAAGAGGGGGGAAGAGGGAAAAAAAAAAAGAAGTGCACCGAAAACTCCAAATCATGCACAAGTTCGTCGTGGTCGTCGTCAAGATGGAGAACATTCCAGATGTCAATTTACCAATGAATTGATAATCGTCAAAGTCCAGATGAACTTGTACAGTCACCCTTTGAGTCCATCGTGGGAGTTCATAACAAGTTACCACCGGCGGCTACGAGCGGAGTCAGCATATGCCTTGCGCGATAACCCCCCCGAATCCCCCTGAATCACTTACCTGTAAGCAGAGTTCGTATTTGTCCGCCGTCGTTTCGTTCTAAGCCTGGCATCAACGTGTTCTCCACGATGGCGTGCATTCGGTTTTGCTGGAGATTTTTGTTTAACTGGACGACCCAGGAGCTCGGCTTCGAGGGAATTCAAGTCGGATGACTGACTAGACGGTGAAGAATGTCGCGATGCTCGGGAGTCACCAGAATCCCGTTTCCTGGCAGCTAAATGATCCATTCCTGTCTGCTGCCTCCTATCCGCCTCTCGTGGCACACCCAGTGTTTTCCAAAGACATTCTTCGCCTTGCTCGGTGTCGGTATGATCTTTTCCCACTCTGAAAGAACCGTCTAATCTTGACAATTTTGTTTCTCGCTGGTGTAATTCGCTGTCATTCTGTTGATCGTATGGGTGTTTGCTGCTGTTACTGCCTTCATGATAGTCTGATAATGATTCCTGGTCTGAGTCTTCCGGGTTTCCTGTAGAGAGCTTTATATTCGAGGCTTCCGAGCCTTTTTTGTTTTGCTTCTCCTCGATATTCTTCTCGTTGGTCAGAACGTCAATGCTCCTTTCCGCCAAGGAATTTGTCGGCTTCCGAGCTGACTCTTCCTCATCAGACTTGCCGTCTATCTTTTCAGCGGAAGAGGTGGGAGGGGCTGCATGGTCGTTGGAAGACCGCCTACTGCCATTTTGTCCTTGAGATCCTCCCATCGCCTTCTCAACTGGGGCAGCCGCCACATATGATTGATTCCTTGCATTTGGGCCTCCCTGGTTCTGCCGTTGGCCTCGCTGGGCTGAGCCGTTGGATCGACGGTTTTCTGGGGCACGTTGAGAATGAAAGTCGCGATGAGGGCCAAAGTTGGATGTCCGCTGGTGTTGGTCGTTGGACTGTCTTCTGTCTCTCCCCTTGTTCTGGCGGTCATGCTTTCGCTTGTTTCTGTGGTCCTGATGCGAGTTCATTTGATCGTGACTCTTGGGGGGTTTGGGTGGAAGTGGATATGCCACTATTCCCGCTGGTGGCTTGGGAGGCAACGTAGGAGGTTTCAATGGGCCTGATTTGGACCGAGAATTCGATCTTCTCTGCGGTGGTGTTGATCGAGTGGAAGGTGACGAGTGCGGCGGGGGTGGAGAGCGAGAGAAGCCATGATTGTGATGGTATTGTGGTCTGTAATCTTGTCCGTCTATCCTGTTTGAATGAAACTGACCACCAGGAGGCGGATGTAAAGGCGGAGGCGGCCCAGGTAGTGGACCTCTGTATCCAGGAGGGCCGTAATGAGATGTAGCATGAGGAAGTGGAGGAGTCGTGTACGGTGGGTTAGGGTAACCATAGGGGGGAGGAGGAGGAGGAGGAAAGGTACCAGCGTATGAGGGGGGAGGTGGTGGTGCTGGGAGAGGCGGCGGAGGAGAATAAGACTGATGATATGGGGGCGTCTGGCTCGGATATGTTGAGAGCGAAGGAGGCGGCGGTTGCGGGTGCGGGTGAGGATGTAAGTGGTGACCTGGTGGCGGAGGCACATGACCTATTCCTGGAGGAAATTGTGACACGGGAGTGACATATTTAGTGATAATGGGCCCTTTTGATCGTTTATTCGAGGTGGATCCTTGTCCCTTGAGGTTGGGCGGACTCGGGTTGGATGAGTTTCGCCAAGCCATCAGGCCTCTGAGAAGAAGTTAGTGTTTAGAGATTCGGGGAGAACAACACCATCAACGTCGCCAGCATCATCCACCGAGCTCAGCTTACGCGGGAGTTGCCCTTGTAGGTTCTGGGCAGGCGACAGCCCAGTGACCCACGAGGCCACAATTGTAGCATTGGGAATCATCCGGTCGGCCGAGCTGGCCAGACGTTGAATTTGGCATTTCGAGACCCTGCATCACCAATGGGCGGATAAGGCGTGCAGGTGTGAGAGCGACATCCAATGCAACCGCGCCCCAAGTACCCAACTACCTAGCTAGCTAGCCAGCCAGCCTAGGTTCGCGTCGCGGGTTGCTCTCGAGATGGCAGTCGCTGAGAAGAATAAGACAGGATTCGTTTGTTTCCCAGGTGCGACGGAGCTTTATGAGCAGGAGGTCGTGGCGACGTTTTTTCTCTTGCACGAGGACGCGTGCCAGGGGCGTTGCAGGGCCTGGTCGAGTGATTGTGAAGCTGTCGCTCGCGGGTTACTCATTCCCATTCCTCGGAATGAAGAGGTCAGGCTGCCCCGATGATCGATTAATGTCGCGCTGCTGTTCACAAGACCGTCCACGTCCAGGTCGGGTTGGCGAACGTTTCACGGATCCCCTCCCCCAGGCCTCGTTGGACTGCGTGATAGGAGCCACATGAAAATGATGGACAGACGAGATGAGGAAATCTGCAGGTATATTATTTGGCGACGACCTACGCGGTTCCGATAGCTTTGAAGCTGAAGGTGTTCGCTGCTGGGCCCTGGCACTGCACTCACTAATGGGACATCATGCACCACGTGAGATGGTGCACAGACCAAATGGCTCTTTTGGCAGTCGCAGCCAACAACTTCGGCTTCCCACCAGGTGGTACCTAGTCGACACCACTTGACACTCACTCGGGAAGGAACGTGGTCGCCGGCCATATTCCGGACCTTAGCCGCCACCATGACCTGTCGGGAATCCAAAATATACTACAATGAACCACAGTAGGTACGAACTGTACAAACATGATGTAGCGCTGTATATTTGTGCATAAACAATTCAGGTGATAAGATTGACTTCTGCAATAGTGCAAGCGCCCACGCGTGCAGTGGATCTCCTAGTATCGAAAGCATCGCTGCTCGGTCGGTTGGAAGAGGCCAAGCTCCAACTCCAACCCGAGAGCAACAAAATAGTCGACCAATTACCGGCGGTGGATGGAATTTTGCTGATTAGTAAGTGTGCATGTGTATTTTGACCTTAAGGACTCAATACCCTCGCACCCACCATTATGCTATTCAATCGGCATGCACCTTTATCTGGGTTCTGATGAAAGTCGCGACCAACCTTCTTTATTTTCCAGCGAAACGCAGGGTAGGTCCAAAATTCGTGTCGCGGAAATCTCCGGTGGGCCTCCTCATCAATTTCTTACTAACTAATAAGTGTTGTGGGACGACTGGAAGCCATCCAAGGGCCGTCACTGGGAGACATCTTCCGGAGCTTGAGCTGTCAGACTCACCACATGGCAACACCTCTGCACAAACAAATTGACGTCTTCCATCGAGGTACGGAGCTACGCCTGTATATCACCGCCTCGGAAAAGTCTGTCGCTCGACATCCAAATGCCTGCTTGATCCAGCCCTGACCACTGCGACGGCCGACAGAGGCTCACACCTGCCCAAGCACAAGAAAGCTTTCAAAGTCTACACCCGACCATGTTGGTGCATACGTTCACTGCATCTCCAGATATTCCCTCTTTACGGAGTCATCATCGAGACGACCAGACTTGATTTAAAAGTGTTCAAAGAATAAAAAGATACAAACAAAAGAATAAAAATAAAAAAACAACCCCAAGAATAAAAACAGCACCCGAGAAAGATTACGGGAAACAAGACACTCGCACCGGGTTATTCTTGCTTGCTTTTTTTCCCCTCAGCATTCTGTCCGTCCGTCAAGAGAGTACTTGGCTACCTTGCTGACGGCCGAACGCGGCGCAAAAATAAAGCAATCATGCCCAGCTTACCAGGTTCGCAACCGCTTTTTTCCCGGCAAACATGGTGTCATCAAACGGCCGCAAAGTCCTAACAAAGCATTGTAGCGTCCGTCGACTTGGATGAGTGCATCTCGCGCCTTTACAAAAAAGAACTGTTGGCAGAATCAGTCATCGAAGCCGTATGTGCAAAGACCAAGGAATTACTTATGCGCGAGAGCAACGTCGTCCATGTGCGTGCTCCCGTAACCGTTGTGGGCGACATCCACGGCCAGTTCTTCGACCTTATCGAGATATTTAGAATAGGCGGCTATTGTCCCGATACGAATTACCTTTTCCTAGGTAAAGAGACTTTTCACCCTCCACCCCCTTTTTTCATTGGCAAAAAAAAAAAAATGCTAATCTTTTTTTTCTCTTCAATCTTGCCGAATAGGCGATTATGTCGACCGCGGAATGTTTAGTGTAGAAACCATCTCACTGCTCGTTTGTTTAAAGCTACGATACCCCAACCGCGTGCACTTGATTCGAGGAAATCATGAATCACGAGGTGTGACGCAGTCATATGGATTCTATACAGAATGTTCGCGGAAATACGGAAACGCCAACGTGTGGCATTACTTTACAGATATGTTTGACTTTTTGACATTGAGTGTCGTGATTAACAACCAAATCTTTTGTGTTCATGGCGGTACGTTAACAAACTTTGTCCCTCTCCCTTTTCTTTGCAATTATGAGCCTGTTTATATATACACAAACTTGAAAAACTAACCTCGCTGTTCATGTTTTCTTCTCCAGGTTTATCCCCCTCGATCCATTCCATAGATCAAATCAAAATCATAGACCGATTCCGCGAAATCCCCCACGAAGGTCCCATGGCCGATCTCGTCTGGTCCGACCCGGATCCCGACCGAGACGAATTCTCCCTCTCGCCCCGCGGTGCTGGTTACACCTTCGGAGCACAGGTGGTGAAGAAATTCCTGGCCGTAAATAGCATGTCTCATATCCTCCGCGCCCACCAGCTATGCCAAGAGGGCTTTCAGGTCCTCTACGACGACAGACTGAGCACGGTATGGAGTGCCCCGAATTACTGCTACCGGTGCGGCAACATGGCCAGCGTCCTCGAGGTCAGCGACAACGGCGATCGGTTCTTCAACGTCTTTGCCGCGGCTCCCGAGAATGATGTTCATAAGGATTCGCAGCAGGGAAACGATAAGAATGCCGATGGGAACACTTTGCCCGACTACTTTTTGTAAACGAGCAAAAAAAGAAAAGAAAAGAAAAGAAACGAAACGTAAAAAAAAGAATAAAAGAATAAAAGAATAAAGAAAAGAGACTTGGTGGTATTGGCTATTCAGCGTCTGGTTTTTGTTATTGCTTGCCACGTCTCCTCATATTTACTGCCATTACTTCGCGGCCACATAGACTTACACATCTACCTGGTACTGCAGGCGTCGACCTGCCATGTTGATATGGAGGAGCGTTCAACAACCATTTCCTATGTATTCACTCCCAGCATGCCTTGTCTGCTTCCATTTGATGAATTTGCTTGTCTTCTCCTCATCTTCCCTTCTCCAATTGACATGTATCTGTGATATCTGTGTAAAAATGCAATGCAAATGTCCACCCCCTCCCCACTTTTCCCCTGTAAGAGCATGTTTGCAGGTATTCTCATTTACTCGTTACGCTTAAGAAACATGTGATGCCACCCTTGCCCCCACCATTGTCTGCCGACGGAAATTTTCAAAGGCTACCAGTCTTTGGCAATGTCAAAGCTCCACTCAAAACTGAGATGCTTCTTTCCGTCGTCATCGACGAAGCTGGAGACGGCACCGTAATGGCCTCGTGCGAGCATACCAGCGGGCGCCTCCTCTTCCTGGACTGTTTTTGGGAAATTCAATTCAGTATTTTCAAATTCGATTTCAATGGCCTTGGCTGCGATGTTTACAAGAGTCGTGGACTTACATTTTTTGACGTAGGTGGGTTGCTCGTCGGTATTAGGTGCATAGCTTCCCTGAGAACGGAAGAGTGAGGAGTTAGCATAATAGTTTTCCCTTTCTACTTTTCGGTTCGTGTACGAGGGATGAAGGAGTCATGAGTTGATCTTCTTCCGTCTTCTTCTCTTCTGTGCCAAAGCTTGTGTCTTGTCTTACAATCATCTCGGAGTCCTTGGACACGCGGATGCCCTTGCGCTTGACGACTTGGACGTAGTGCAAGCCGCTGAGAATTTCGTGCTGAACTTTGAACTTAGCGCTCATGGTGAACTTGGAGCCCTCCTTGATCTTGAAAGGCTTGTCTTTGAGGCTATTTTCGCTTCCAGGAGCAGAAAGGTCGATGGTGACGGGATCGCGACCGGCGGAGTCCATGGTTAGAGACAGGATGATACAGACACGAGGATCGTTGGGGTCGGAGATGTCTTTGCCATTGCCTAGGCCCAGGGATTGCTTGTAGCGCTGTAGGGATTCGTCACCAGCATCTAAGTTAGGTAAAACCCGTTAGCTTTCAACAGCGTCATGATGACACAAGCTCCAAAACGGGTGTTTGAGATGCGCAAAGAGGTTATTGAAGGTCCCTGTGCAGCTGAGCAAGCTTAAGATTTGCTAATGGCAGACAGAGCATGCTCGATCGTGGCGAATTCGTGAAGCGGCAATTATAACCAATGCAAACATGCATGACGTACCCATCTGCTGGTACTCGGCCAAGCTTTGCTTGGGCTGAGAGAGCTTGTAGCCCTGAGTCTCCTCAGGCATTGTCTCGTCGTCGTGGGAGGCCATATTGAAAGGATTGATGGGTTGTCGGTGGGGGTTCCCTTCAAATCAAGGACTGAAAGTGTCTGATATTCTCGGCGGAAGCAGAGGCGTGGGGAGACTCGGCGTCCAATGACAACGAGGGGAGTATAGGACGAAACAGAGCACAAGCTGGAAAGATGTAGGCCGGGATGGAGGGGTAGAGAATTGAAAAGAAAGGAGAAAGGCAGGAAGAAAATGAGTAACCGATGGCAATGAAGATGCACAAGTGGACGAGATGGGTAAAGGAGAAGTGTCTGTCTGGTCAGAGAGCGGATTGCGGTAACATGGAGGGGCAGGCTGGTGGCAGCTATGCTGCATGGGTGAGGTGGGGTGCCTCGTGAAGCGGGTGTTTGATTGGACAAGACTGGATATCGCACAGGGGCAGCCTTACGCTGGGCCAGTTGTTTGTTACTGTTGGTCCGGTGTTGGATGAACCAGCACGAATCAGTAGCAGCAGTATTGGACTTGGAATCAGGCTAGAAGGCTCGATTTCCGAGTCTCCAACCGTCTGCTTCGCCTTCTGCTTCGTGCGGACACAGAGAATCGACCAATTGCTGTTTTTGCGCCAGAATCGCAGGCTCTGGAGGCGTCAATCCGACCAGAACGTCGCTCGCCATGATGGAAGTTACGGTATCGAACAAACGGATTCCACAATAGGGTTAGCTCAATTCCTTGGTCCATCAACCCTGGCATAAGTGAGTGAGCGAGGTCTGGCAATCCGCCTCAAATTCACGAGGAACCCACTCCTTGGCTCCTTCCCTTTGTCGGCCGGCTTCAGCTACCGCCCACATCCTAGGACCTGGGGAGAGTGGGAGAACAGTTTGATGGACTCCCAAAAATGGCACCACCATGAAGCGCCTACTTGTTTCGTAAGAGCTGTCACGGAGGACGGGACGAGGCCACGCATGCCCATTGATCTTGACACGACCGAATCGTATATCTGTCGACGCATTTACGATTTCCACGAAAAAGTGCTGGCAAAGCAGACAATGTGTAGTTTTGGCCGACACGTGTTGAGATCAGACGACACTCGAAGCTATGGCAAGATGCGAGCCAATCGAAGCCAAATGAGGGGATTTGATGCAGCAAGCCAGCACAGAAGAATTGCTCGACTTTTGCTGAGGAATTGCATCAGTTGTTGGCAAGACTTGTTGGACAGCTTCTCTGGAAGTGCTAGGGCTGACGCGAACATGTTGTTGTTGTTGCTGCCGCTGTTGCTGTTGCTGTTGCTGTTGTCCCTTCCAATGCGGGTAAAATACGCATTGTTGAGGGCTTTTTGCACTTATGACTGATGCCAACTACCTAGCTATTTATCCATTTTCGCATTGGGACGGACAACGCTCTCGACGTCACCAGTTCCTCCACATACAGTATGCATCTAATCTCGAAGGCGGTTTCGCAAAAATCGAACTTGAATTCAGAGCGACGATGCACATCCAAAGAGGGGGCCGCTGGCTAACCCTTGTCGAGGCGTGGCTGCGGATAGTGTCAAGACGTTGGTTGGCGCATGCATTGAAGGAACTAAAATACTGTCGACCGGCGACGAGGAGCCGTCAGCTATAGCGTCCAACAGCAGCAGCAGCAGCAGCAGCAACAACAAGAGCAACAACAACAACAAGAGCAACAACAACAACAAGAGCAACAACAAAAACCAAGCTAGCACAAAGGAACGAAACAGCATGGTCTCGTGATGCCGAAAAGCGACTACACAGTGGTGCGCTAAATCGCTCTCGTCTGGCATCCAACGCTTGAGATGATGGCACCTCACGAGGCATTGGCAGTACCAGACAGCATCAAACAATGAAAATGGTTCCGCGTACACACACGTACTCTACTAGAGTGTATGTACATGTAGAACCGGCCAGGTCACGAGGCCGATGCCGGCGCGTCATAGTATAAATAGTGTGACATTGCATCCATGGATGGATGCCATGTCAGTCCCTTGTACTGGATGCGATGCAGACGATGTGCCCCAATGCCGAGGCCAGTCTGTGCCTTGCCGTCCGATGGCCATCCTGTGGTGCTCTGGTGTCGCGGATGATAACATTCTTCTTGTTCTTGGATGGAATCCAGAGACGGTCCGCAGAAAAGCCACCCCAGACGGGCAGCTACTTTGGCGGGGAAGCTGCCGTCGCCGTGCTGACCGAAGGATCCGCGTCGCCGGATTTGATTTGATGGTCTGGACTCTGGCACTCACTCTGGATGAATTGTCGAAAAAAATGCGGGTGCCTCCTTCTCCCAGTTGCAGTTGACCCAGTTGACCGTGGCTTCTCACGCTAGCAGCCCCACCGTGGACACATATCCGTGCGTGTGGTTGGCTGGCGCAGCTTTTGCCAGAGCACCTTTCCCGTGCCCGGCGCGCGTCGACTCAAGATTGGTTCCTCCACGTCTCGCCCTCGAGGCTCCCTCCCCCATTCATTCATTCATCCCCGTCTGAGGTTCTCGTCTCGCCGTCGCTGTCTTTGCACCAGATCCGCAGGGTCGATATCCATATCCATCTGGCTTGTCGCGCCTGTTGCTTCCTGTGACGAGGCTCGGGCTGTGATCATAATCCTTTGCTTGTTTCCTGTCTCCATCCATTCGCGACGTGTTTCGCTCGCCATCTGACCATTCGAGGTCCTGTGCTTTAATTGGTATGTTTGCCTCGCCAATCTCATCTTTGTTGCAACATCAACGCGCGGGGGGTTATCACGGGATAAAAAAAAAGAGAGACAGAGAGAGAGAGAGAGGAGAGAAAGAGAGGAGGGGGGGGGGGGAGAAAGCGCAAATTTCTTTGCGCGTGTTGCATCAACGACACCAAAACAGAAAACCCCCAAAATAGCGACGACAACGGTGGCGGAGGCGACAGCGACTACAGTGAAAGGCAAACTGTTAACACCTCGATTGTATTACAGACTATATTTTTTTTTGCACATCTGCTGCGCGGCCTTTGCTTGACAGCTCCTATTAGACACGTTTCCTTCTACTTTCCGTGTCCAGAGTGTCACGACGCGAAACAACCGCCATTACTGCTGCATTTGCATACACCAAAATGACAACCCCGACTGATCGAACGCTGCCTGCGCGGCACAATCCGCTTCTACTCGAGGATATTCCCGAATGTAAGTTTTCCCCCTTTTCGCTTCTCCTTCTTTTTTCTCGGTCAAGGTCGACGATGCCTTGCTGCGTACGGCGCCATTCCATGTACTCATACATGCCCTCTTCACGACAGACTTTGATCTCGTTGCGCGCCGTCGCCTCGGCCAGACGAAACTTACTCCCAAGATGGTTGGGGCAGACGAGGTTGATCCTGGCTCTCTCGGTGTGTTCGATTATGCGCATCTTCGAGCCCCTCTTCCCAAGGGTATCGTTTCGGGCATCTTCAAGTCAAGCCCGACGAGCTATTTTCTCATGCGGCGAAGCTTCGATGGCTATGTGTCAGCGACGGGCATGTTTAAGGCTACCTTTCCATACGCTGAAGCCTCTGAGGAGGAGGCTGAGCGGAAGTATATCAAGTCACTGGCGACAACGAGCCCGGAAGAGACTGCTGGCAATGTCTGGATCCCTCCGGAACAGGCCTTGGCATTGGCTGAGGAATACAAGATAGGAACATGGATCCGTGCCCTGCTCGATCCTGCCAAAATCTCCGTGTCGTCGAATTCAAACCCCGAATCGCCGCCCAGGAGCATTGCGGCACCTCCCAAGTTCGATCTGATCAAGACTCAGACCAAATTGGCGCCCCCATCCGCTTCTAGTGTAACCAGGAGCTCACGTAGTCGCCGTTCTGCGAGCCCCACCAAGGCTACGAAACGTGCGCTCGCATCTCCACGAAAGCGTGCGACCAAGTCCAAGGCATGTTCACTTGAGCCCGTTCCTGATGGGGCCGAGGTGAATGGCGATACCAAGAAGGATAAGAAGGATCACTTCGCGATACCGTCAAGCGAGTTTGAGCCAGCCATCAGCACGGACTCAAGAGCCGAGGACGCGACTCTCCAGATTCGGGTGGACGAGGTGTCTAGAGACGAGAAGGGTCACGAAAGAAAGCACACCGTTACCGAGGTTGACATTCCTCTACCCAGCGCGGGTAGACCACCCACTGCGGAAGAGACTGCCGATATGATTGAGGCGGCAAAGGAGATGGTCCAGATGGGCAAGGATGAGGATGAGAGGCGTGCAGCGGACCAGAAGAAGTCGTTGGAGAAGAAGGGCAAGTCCGACAGTGGTAAAACAGTCAGCAGCTCCGCCGTTAGGAAGAGCAAGCGCAAGGCAGCCGATCTCTCCGTGTCCGAGAAGGATGATGATAACAAGACGGATAAGTCCGAAGCGGGCGAAGGCGGGGTAGACGACGAGCCTCGAGCCAAAAAGGTCAAGACGGAGGCCGAGCTGCGAAAAGACAAGGTCAAGAACAGAGCGTTATTTGGCATTGGTGCCACAGTTGCTGTCGGGTAAGTGAACCGTGTGGCAACGCCGCACATCTGGTTGTTGTCGTCGTTATTATGAAACTGCTACTAACATACAGAATCGAACTTAGTGCTCTTGTTCCCTGGCTCGTTAACTTCCTCTAAGGAAGCGGAGCTTTTACTTTATGACAGATGGCTTGTTAGTGGCGCAGCCGGTATTTACAGCTTTTTTTTTCGAACACAATTCAATGAAATGGTTGGAGAAGAAAGGCAAAAACCAAGTATAGGGAAGGGATCGGCGCAAGATTGATGTGATATTTCCTGTCTTGTTTTTCATTCTTCATTTCTTTCTTTTCGGTCGGAGCCACTTTTTTCTCTTTTCTTCGTCCCATTTTGATTGAAAGAAAGACCCGTTCCGTGTACAAGATGAGGATACCCCCCCCCCCCCCCCCCCCCCCCTTAAACACACCACTCAGCTCTTTTTAGTCATTCGTGGCTGGCTTTTGCGGTCCTCTCCTTGACGGCCCTGTACTGATCTGAGAGATGAGGCCTGTGGACACTGTTTATAGTATGCTTTTTTTTTCCCTCGCTTGTCACCATCTTGCTGTTTTTTTCTATTTTGTCACGTCTTTTTTCATTCATTTCAGGAAAAAAAAAGAAAAAAAAAAGAGTGAGGGGTTCTCTCCATTCAGCAGCACGACTACCTTGCCTTTCTTTTTCTTGTCTGTTTTCCTTTTCTTCCCTTTTCTTTTTTTTTTCTCAACACATGGACAGAGGGCGTTGGATGGCTTTTTTGTGTGTACAAGAGCGTGTGACGAGGGGGGCAGATGTGCGACGCCGTTGTATCGATGGTTGCATGCATTGATGGCGGATGGACATCAAGGATATATATTTCAGATGGGGCTGTCTGGTACATACATTTTTGGACGGAACATGGACGTTTGCCCTTGGGTGTATGTCTCAACAGACGGACGAGGCGAGAACAGACGCGGTACTTAGATAGCACACATTGGAGTAGCAGTAATCAAGGTATTCAGCATCCACGAGACGGCAGTGTGAATGCACGTGAGAGAAGTCCCTCCCGTGGAGAACAAGTTGCCCCTCACGGCCACGCGCGGGTCCCATCGGCATTGGCCGGCTTTCCAAAACGCCTCCCCTCCGTCCGCGACATGACGTGTAGTGTGACATGCCGTTTGTTTCCCTCGGCCGTCCTCCTGATTTCTGTATCAGTATAACTCCTTTTTTCCTGTCCCAATTGTATCGTGTATCATCTACGCCATCATACTTGCCATAGTTCCACATCAACAATACTCAATACTCTATTTCCATTTCTTCCATAATTTCTCCTCTCGACCAAGGAAGAATCCTTGGTCAAAATCCGCAGTCTCACCCCCTTCCCGACTCCGGAGCGCCGCCCCAGTATGATCAGCCCGAGAAGTCCCCTCGGCACATGCCTTGTTCGTCTTGGACACAGACGGACTCGGATGGGTGCTTCGAGGGGGTTTTCCTGCACGGGAAGGCGATTGGAGCGAGTTGCATTCGTGGGACTGGGACAGATGGTGAGTTTTTTATGAGTCGCGAATTACTATTTGTATGTAATGGGGTGTTTGTCGTCCATGTTCCGCGTCGGACGTCTACGGTATGGAGTTTTTGGCTTGAATGTTTCATACTTTATATACTGCTTTCTTTCTTTCTATTTATTCCCTCTTCTTTTTATCTTTTTATTACTCTTCTTTCTGATCCTTCCGTCGTTTCCTTTCTCGAAATTTCCGTATGATTCCTAGGCTCACCACCTTCCGCTGACTGACATTCCCCAACAGGGCTACCAAATGGCCAGGAATCTCCAGTCCAAGCTCCAATCTACAGACTCAGTCTCCCTGTTCGATATAGATGCCCAGGCGATGAAGAGGCTCGAGTCGGACCTGGGGGCCACGACGGGGGGCGCAAAGGTCGAGCTTGCGGCCAGTGCGTGGGCGGCGTCCAAGGATGCTGTGCGTTTTTTTTCCCCGTCCTCTCTTGCATCTTTCGTCGCCGGCCCTCCTGTTTTTTTTTTCCCCTCTTCTTTCTTGATTTTCCTTGAATGATTTTCTTTTCCTCCGCTCGTCTTGTTTGGGTACATTTCTCCTCATACCATAGCTAGGACACCGTCATCACAGTCCTCCCCGAACCACACCACGTCCAAGCCGTATACAAGTCCATCCTTGCAGAGACGCAGTCCGAGCCCACGCCGAGCAACAAGCCACGCATCTTCATCGACTGCTCCACCATCGACCCCTCCACATCTCGCCAGGTGGCCCACGCCGTCTCGTCCTCGGGAAAGGGAGACGTGCTCGTCGACGCCCCCATGTCAGGCGGCGTCGTGGGCGCCACGGCCGGCACCCTGACCTTCATGCTGGGCTGCGCGCCCTCCCACGCGGCCGACACGATCCCGCTCGTCGAGACGACCCTGCTGCGCATGGGATCCAAGATCCTGCATTGCGGCGACCAGGGAGCCGGTCTATCGGCCAAGCTCGCCAACAATTACCTCCTCGCGCTGAACAACATTGCCACGGCCGAAGCCATGAACCTCGGCCTGCGGTGGGGGTTGGATCCCGCCACGCTTGCGCGCGTCATCAATGTCAGCACAGGACGCTGCTGGCCTAGCGAGGTGAATAATCCGGTCCCGGGAGTCGTCGAGGGTGCCCCAGCGTCGAGGGACTACAATGGCGGGTTCGGCGTCTCGCTCATGAAGAAGGATCTGCGGCTGGCTATGGTGGCGGCGCGCGAGGCCGGTGCGCACATGGCCCTGGCAGGTTCGGCGTTGGGGGTGTATGAGTCGGCCGAGAAGATGGACGCGTGCAAGGGACGCGATTTCTCTGTCGTCTATCGTTATCTCGGGGGTAGGGAGAAGGAGGAATAGGCTCGCGGCTCTATCTTATTTTTACCCATAATCGTCTATTTCTTTCTTAATCGTGGAAAAAAAACCCCCCCAAAAACAAAAAGAGAGAGCAAAAAAGGGGGGAAATACGTCATGCTTCCTCCTCCATCTCGGACCAAGTTGCTGCTTTGCAAGACGTATTATGCCCTTCGTCAGTAACAGCTACCATTATTGTTAAATGTCCTCGCTGTTTCCTCTTAAACCGTCATATCCGTGTGACGGTACCGTCGTGTCTAAACATTTCATTACACCAACTGATCATTACCCCTTGACGAGACGATCGTCTTCTCCATCATCATCATCAGTATCCTCATCGTCGTCGTCACTTTCCTCTTCTTCGTCTTCTTCTTCGTCTTCTTCGTCCTCTTCTTCTTCGTCGTCGTCATCCTCCTCCTCCTCCTCCTCCGTCGTCTCCTCTTCATTGTCTTCCGCCAACCAGTCATCTAGCGTTTTTGCTCCTACACCCTCGCCTATCCCGTTCGCCTGAACAATTGGCGGCCTCGACATGGCAGCCTGGTCCAGCATGTCCCCTGCCGGTGTGGGTGTGGCACTCTTCTCCCCGCCGTACCTCGAGGCTGAAGACGACATGCCGGCGTTATTATCCTGATCTCGCAGCCGGGGATCTGGCTCTCGGCCTGCTTCCACCCAGTCTGGCAGCGTCTCGTAGCCCTTCAGTCCGTGAATGCCCGCACCGCCGGCGAGCACCAGTGTTGACGAGCCGAGCGGAAAGCCCTTCCTGGACTCGGATGGACTTGGTGCTAGGGGAGCAGGCTTCGGAGCCAGGAGCATCAGTGTGGCAAGCTGAGGAACGCTCAACAGCGCTTTATACATCCTTGCCCGATCGCGCAACTCGTACGAGGTGTCATATCGGACAAGAAGAAGAAGATAGTCCCAGAGACGCACGATGGGATGGGTGTCCATTATGTCCTGCTGTGGTGAATCCTCGGCAGCCTCGCCGACTCTTTGTGCCTCGCTCTTCCGGTTGACGTGGTGAAGATAGACCTTGGCGCCGAGGAGCAGAATCTGCCGCTTGGCAGCCTCTGCCTCGCTTGAGAAGTCTTTCAACAAGATCCGCAGCACATCTGGGGCCACGTTGTCCTCACCGTTCATGCCTGAAAACTCTCCGACGAGCCAGATGATTGTGGCCCGGGCCTGTGGGTCAGATGCCGAGTCGAGATTTCTGGCCAGGCGCACGACCGTGCCTGCGTGGCTCGTGGCATCTTGCTGGATCAAGTGCCGTATCACTGTCAAGGACTCTGCAGCCAACGTGCCGTCCAGGCTGGTGATTTGGCTGAGCAGCAGCTTGAGACACCGGGGCGCTGTCTTGCCGTCGGATTGCGCACAGCGCCCGATGGCTCTGACCGCTTCTCGTACAAGAGCCTTGTCGGATCCCTGCGAAAAGTGTTCCAGTTCCTTGAGAATGAGACTCTTGACACGGGGCGGACTGTGCGGGAAGATGATGGTCAACACTTCCAGTTTGAGCTCCCAGACCGGAGCGGGGTCTGTAGCTCTGACCAGGAAATGGCTGGCGTACTTGACAAAGTCACCAGGCCTCATCAGACAGACCGATACGATGTTGTACAGGGCAAGCTGCTGAATATCTTGCGCTCCGCGCAAGAGTGCAATCAACGGCCCAACAGCAAGCTTGACATACTGCGGCGTGCCCACGTCCACGTAGCATCTCGCCACTGCGACAACGACGCCCGAGTTGCGGCTCTGCAGCAACGGCTTGATACTGTTGAGCAGCAGCATCAAATCGCCACTGAGGGCAGCTTGCTGTTGTTGCTGCACCTGCCCCACGGCATCTGACGAATCGGCATAGAAGTCGTCGACATTTGTGTTCTGCTGGTGTTGAGATGGAGGTGCATGTGATTTTTCGGGTTGCGCAGTCCGTGGAAAACAACTCCTCGCGTAGACTGTCATGAGTCTCAACGATGCCAACTGACTCCACTCGTCCATATCCACAATCTTTCGAACCAGTGCTCTGTAGTGTCGATGAATCAGGTCGATCCTGTCGGGACAGATTTCCAAGAAGGCCGAAACAGCGGCGCCGGCCACGTAATACTGCTTGTCGCCGAGGAGAACGGAGAGGTAGTCGATGAGCTGCGGTGACTGGCTGGGGTCGAGGCGGTAGCACTTGGGAATGGCGAGCGCTGCGGCCTTTCGCACGTAGGGACTCATGTCGGCGGCGCCCTTCTTGATGGCCAAGGATACAATCTGGCTGATGACGGGGACTCGAATACCCGACATGGTTTTTAGTGCCAACGCCCGTATCTGCGGGCTCGGATCGGAAAGAGACTTTTGGATGGTGTTGATGGACAGCAGTGCCAGGTCGGGCTCCTGCTCTGCATGGTGAATGAGATAGATGTAGACGAGCTTTTTGATTTCGAGGTTCGGGGAAGCTACGTTTTTGACGACGGACGAGAAGAACGGAGGCGTCTTCTGGTTGCGGTACATCATCTGCGTCTATGATGAGCAGTGTGGAGGTTAAACAACTTTGCAAGTCGTTGCACGCACCGATATGACTCTTCGCAGTCCTTCCAGCACCTCTCTCTCATTCCTACTGTCAAGGAGCTTGCGGATCTGGTTCTTGTCGAGCGGGCGGGAGCTTGAGCGAACATTGCGCGTGGCTTGGGCGGCGTCGAGAGTGAGCTCCCTCGCTGAGGAGACGAGAGTTAGCAGACGAGCTGGCTGACCGCGGGTGAGGCGAGAACAGAAAGGGCACGGGTGGTTGGCCTACCAGTCTCCATGAGACTCGAGATCCTCGCTATTGACTCCATGACGGCCGGCGCGGCGAGAGGGTTTGCGAGAGTGCTGCGGCGGCGCAGGAGCCTTTTGCGAGCCCAGAGATGGTGTTTGCGCCAGACGGCCGTTGGAAGCTTCTCAAGTTCTCAGATCTTCGATCGAGATGCGATGTGCGTTCGGTGTTCGATTCGTACTTCAATGAATGTAGCTTCAAATCCAATGTTGGTTGCCGTCGGCTACCGTTGGTCGGAAGCGGGTCCGCCTGACTGAGTCCTGACCAACCAGACCAGACTGCATCCTGACGACATCGATCAATTGGCACACAGACGCGATGGCGTGGGCCGCGGCTAAGATGCCCCACCAATGAAATGCCAATTGCCAGCGCTGCTCTCCATACACCTTTGCTACCACCGGCAGAGGAGAGGATTCGGCTGCGTCAACATCGACATGTCGCCGTCCAACGTCCATCAACGAGATTGCACCGTAGCGACATCTGGACTGGTCCCCGCGCGGCACATACGTATGGTATCTAGCCACCGGAGCTGCTCGCGCCCGGGCTTCGACGAAGAGGCCTTTCTACACATGTCCAGTCGCTTCGGAAGCAAGGGTATATTTCCATCGAAAAGCACCGACGGGATGGTCTTTGGTCTTGGTTCTTGGCCTCTATAGTTCCATTGACTCCTCTCCGGGCCGGAACGAGACAGTGCCGCTTTAAACGGCGTTGATCGGGGCAAGTTGAACGGCACACGATGTAGGTATCTGTGTATTCTATGGTCTCGTGGCCCCGCGTGATTTATGAGATGATGAGTTCACACGGCAAATGGACAAGACCAGACCTCGCGGTCTCGACCCTGTGCTTGGACTGAACAAAACACTATACAATGCATACGTATACATTTCGTTGCTTGACACTGTTGAAGCGTCGCGTCGTCCATCTCATCTGTCCGTCAATCGCCATCTGTAACGTCCCGTGTTGACGTCCCGCGTTGACGTCCCCATTAGTTCCCGACGCCCGGCCTGGGCCTGAAACATCAATGATCAGGAATCAGGAATCAGGATTCGAAAGTCAAGATTCGAACATCGAGAATCGAAAATCACCCGCGAACCAGCTTCCATCCACCCACCAGGCAGACCACACACAAAAGCAGCAGCATGAACGTCGGCCCTCCCCCCGGCAGCCACCAGCCCATGCTGCTCCCCCCGCAGACGCCCTCGGAGCTCATCTCAGACATCCTCTCGTACGCCCTCGATGCCCTCGGTCCCCCCACCACCATCATCATCGGCTGGTCAAAAGAGCAGTTTCTCGCCGCGCTCACCCAGGACGTACGCCAGCAGCAGCAGCAGCAGCAGCAGTCTCCTCCTCATCACCAGCATCCCCTCCTGCGGAACCCATCCCTCGCGCAAATCGCCTCGGCGCGGCACATCACCATGGTGTTTGTTCCGACGGTGTGCCATCTCCGCGCCTACCTGGCCACGTGGACATCACCACCACAGCCCGCTGCCGAGAAGCGGCAGCTCGGAGTGAGCGGAGCGGCCGGCATTGGCGTCATCGTCCGACCGCCGTTGCTGATGGTCTATGGGCTGTTGGATCTGCATCGACATGATGGGACAGAGTGGTCGGCGCAGGGCCTGGGCATCTCGGCGGCCGTGTTGGTGGAGGCCGCGTGGCGCAACGGATTCCGCGCCGTGATGCTGGAGCCGAGGAAGAGAGGGAGGCATAAAGAGGACGACGTCGAGATGGACGAATTGGCCGAGTCGCTGTCGGAAAAGGTTCCCGTCTTGTCGGGCATGCTGGACAGGGGGGATGCACATGCAACCGCATCGTGGACGGGACCGGCGGTGCGAGTGGCGCATGCGTTGGGGGAGCGGTTCATCATGGGCCGTGGTTTTCCTCGGTGACGCTGTGTCTGTGATGCTGTTTCATGTCCACCGCGTAATAAGCACGCATGTTTTCCGACGATACATCATGTGCAAGGCAATCAGACCGAGGGTGTGTGTGCACAAAGTAAGAAAGAAAAGAAAAGAAGAAAAAAAGAAAGAAATTCCCAAAGACAGTGATGAGCTTGTCTGCGCGTCTGTCACTCGTGAGCCCGTTCGCCCACAAAAACGCCAAAACACCAGAACGCAACCCTACCGCGATCCATTTCAAACCATGTACCAACCCGACGCCCCGTCTCAGCATGATCTCATTCATCTTTGCGAATAACACAACAATGACCTCTTTATTTCCTTTGTCATGGCAGCCGCGTGTCCGTCACTGACCCATCGACTGCTCCATTTCCGTCATGTACAATTTGATATGCGACTCCATCTTGAGATACTCGTCGTGCGCGGCGTGGATTTCGTTTTCGATATTTTCTTTGAGATCAAGCATCTGTTGAGCAATCAGTAAGCGATCCTGATGATGTTTCGTGGAGGCAGGGGGAAGAACCAGCCACGGACTGTTCTTGTAGATTTTTGGGATTTTTTTTTTACAAAAAAAAAAGTAGTAAAAAGAAAAAAGAAAAAAAAAAACTCACCTTTTTCTCCGTCTGCTCAATCCTCACCCTCTTAATC
Source organism: Claviceps maximensis (assembly GCA_018360255.1). Classification (NCBI taxonomy): domain Eukaryota; kingdom Fungi; phylum Ascomycota; class Sordariomycetes; order Hypocreales; family Clavicipitaceae; genus Claviceps; species Claviceps maximensis. Next base: position 23,261 of record SRPZ01000148.1, read on the forward strand.
TCCATCTCCTTCCCCTTCTCAGTATGCTCCTCCGTCAGCCGCCGATGAACCCCCCTCAAGGCCTGCATCTTCTCCTTGGCATCGCGCGCCTTTGCCTGGCTCTGCTCGCGCAGCTTCTCCGTCCGCTCCGTCCACTTGGCCAGCTGCCGCCGAAGCATCGTCTCCGCCCGCTCCACGTCCCTGGCGTTGTTGCCCCTCTCGGACAGCGCATCGCGCTGCCGGGCATTGCGGACCAGCTCCTCCTCCTCCTTGGCGAGTTCCTGGCTGATTTCGTCGAGGATCTTGATGCAGGCGGCCACGTCGGCGCAGACGACGCCGAAGGAATCCGTCGAGGTCTGCAGGGCGCGCGCCCGCCGGTCCAGCCCGTCAATGTGCGTCTTGTCGTTGTTGAGCATCTCGCGCAGCTCGGTGAGGCTGTCCTGCAGGGCCGATGGGCTCTGCAGCATGTACGGTCGTAGCTTCTGGCTCTCCTGCTTGAGCGTCATCTTTTCGTGCATCTTGTGCTCGAGCAGGCTCGTCAGGTCGCCTTTGCGCTGTTTGGCCTCCTCGAGACGCGTCGCCACCTTCTCCTGGTGCCTTCGTAGCTCGAGGAGCTGTTTCTTGAGCTCCTCGTTGCGCGAAGTCTTGTCGCGGACCTGCGCCTCCATGGCCTGGCGGTTGTGCCGCATGTGCTGGAGCCGGGCTTCCTTTTCCTGGTTTTCGCCGTAGAGCGTCTCGATGCGCGTCTTGGTCGACTCGAACTTGTTGTAGTGCTCGTCTATGACGCTGGTTTGCGATTCGCGGAACCGCACAAAGTTGATGAGGTAGCTGAAGATCTTGACCAGCCTTTCGTATGTCGGCTTGTACAAGTCGTTGAAGGTAAAGTCGGTGATGCCGCACTCGTAGAGGAGCCTTCGCAACGACACGTAGAAGCCCATGAGATTGCGCGTGTCCGCGGGAATCACGTCCGAGAAGTCGCCGCAGACGTCTTGGGCGGCGGCGCGCATCGCCGGCTCGACCGTCTCGCGCGTCGCGTTGAGGAGCAGCTCCGCGAACCACTCAAAGATTTGCTGCACGTGCGCAGCGTTCGGCTTCTGCAAATCCGCTACTGTGAAGTGAATCCCAATGTCGGTGATGCATCCCACGATTTCGCGGTCCGGAAGGCGCATAAAGGCGTCGGCCTCGTCCTCCTTTTTCCGTGACCGGCCTTGCTGGTTTGTGGGGATGATGCTCATTCTCGGATTGTACGCCATGTTGACGCCAGTTGAGGGGTTCGTCTTCTTCTCTTTCTCCGATTGAAATGCGTCGGGTGGTGTGGGAAGATTTTTCTCGTTTTCTCGTTTTCTCGTTTCTCGTTTCTCGTTTTCTCAATCTATTTCCTGTCTCATCTCTACTCCTCGACGTTGTGTATGGCGATGCGATGCGATGCGGTGGTGGGGCGACAGGCGATAGAGCATCGATAGCGTGACGTGTTGCCGTGGAAACGCCTTTGAAATCCACGTGATGTGAGTCAGCGTCGACGAAACGAACAATGCCATTCGAGAAGAAAAAAAAAAGTATCTTTATGTTCCGAGGCAAAACTATTCCCAAGTTTAAAGGCTTCGATACCGATATGTATGTGCAAGAAATATACATGTATGGCTTACACTCCGTCAGATTGTGGTCAAAATCCACATAGCAATGACAGACCATCTACCACCTCACTCCTACAAATGCTCCCAGCTCAAACCTCCCGATTATACTGCCGAGTCTCGATGTACAACAATCACATAGCCATGTTTAGAGGTCTCCTCAGTGCTCTCCAATCCCGTCGATGACCCCCCTCTTACGAAGCAATCTTTCTCAGCGAGTCCAACAAAGCGTCCGGATTCGCCCCTACCAGCTCGTCCACCTTCTTCCCGTTTTTGAAAAAGAAAAATGTCGGCAAGGAGCGCACTCCCAGGATACCCGCCACAACCGGTAGCTTGTCGACGTCGAATTTAACAAAATGAATCTTGTCCTTGAAGGCAGTGTCCTCGGAGTGCCTGTGCCCGAAGAGGGATGAAGAGAGGTTAGCTATCAGCGGTGGTTTCAGCTACCTAGGTAAGAAAGAAGATGAAGTCTACAAAGACAAAATCTTTCAATGTAGTACAAGAAACAGAGAAAATGAGATAGTTTCAGATGATATAAAACAAAGACTTGACGAATGGGAGAATAGAAAACTTGAAGAGGGGAGGGGGGGGGGGGCGTGAAAAGACGCAAGAAAGAGAACAGCAAAGGGATAGTGAACGGTAGAGAACATCGCAATACAGCACGCCTTCTTTAAATAAAAGACGCAAGGTCGTGAAAAAAGAAGATTGGGGGCGGACGAAAAGCAAACCCAAACGTTTCACTCATTACTTTTCAAAAAGTGGCCCAATGGCCTTACATGGACCACACCACGTAGCAAAGCAATCCACGACGGCGAGTTCATGATCCGCTACGGCCTTTTCGAAGCCGTTGACGCTGGAGGAAAAGATGAGAGTGAGCATATGTCTAAAAGGGAAGACACGAGAAACAGGATATAGAAAGGGCATCGCCAAACAAAAAAGGGAAAAAGGAAAAAAGGAAAAAAAAAAGGAAAATAAGACAACCCTCACCTTTTAATCTGGTGAATCACCCTCCTGGCAGCAGACCCGTGAAAGCCCCTGCTCGCAAGAATCGGTCGCAGAGAGCCGGTGCCCTGGCCGCGCCCGGCGGAGGATAAGAAAGATGTGACGAGACGAGATGACAGCATGCTGAGTGGATGTTGCACGGGGAAAAAAAAAAAAAAAAAAAAAAAAAAAAAAAAAAAAAAAAAAAAAAAAAAAAAAAAAAAAAAAAAAAAAGGCGCCAGAAAGCTTCTCCCCACCCTAAATCAAAGGAAAAGTTCAAAATAAAAAATCTACACGCGTGCTAACACTCCAACGGAGACAGATCTTTGTCGTTTGTCGCCTGTGGCCGAGCCGTGAGAATAGATATTGGGGGTGGGGGGGGGGGGGGGGATGGAACATGAATGGGGAAGAATCTCAGTCAATTTGATGCTTCGAGAAAGGACTTGGGATGCTGTGCTCTGATTGGTGGAGCTGGTGTGTCATTGCTCCTAGCATAACAGCACCTCGCGCCTTTTTTTGCGAAATCTTGGCCCTCCACCTGGCCCATGATATGCATACACGTGTACGTGCTCATGTCCAAAACGAAAAGGGAGAGATGACGAGAGTGATGAGGGAAAAAAAAGATAGATATTCATATTGACGCTACATCACTACAATTTTGCTGCTAGCTAGTCTTGCTCTTTCATTCTTTTCGTTTCTTTTCTTTCCTTTCTTTTTATACTCACTTCTCATTTCTTTTATTATTTCTCCTTCTGCTTCTTTCACTATTTCATTTTTTGTTTTCATTGATTCAGCTCGTCAATTCCTCCCACCTTTTTTTCTCTCTTAAAAACAAGTGGGGGGGGGAAACAAAAGTCCTCCAATCCCATGCAAGGGATCCAAAGACCTGTAATGTAAAGTGATATATTCCCACATTTAAAGAGTACAAAAATATCAAGTTGCCTTGCATCTATGATAATGGCTATTACAACACGATATATGAACACGACACCCAGATGTAGCAAATATCATTTGCTAGTAGCTGTTTTTTTGCTTGCCCTTGTGCATCCAACTCTCCATTCAAGCAGAACGTGAAACAAATGAAGCAGACAAAACAAAAATTCCCTCTTTTACCAACAGGATTTTGTCCATGGACTGCTCGCGAACATTCATAGACTTCAGCAAAACCTCCCGATAAGACGTCGTAATGCTTGCGACACATCAATCATAGGGCCCAAGCAGCAGCATCCTGGTCGAAGAGTAAAGAAAAATCATAAAGAAGCAGAAGGGTATAAAAAGAATAAAATACAACAAGTTATCGGTGGTAGAAAACCGATCGTGAAGGGGCTATCCGAAGACAGTTCATGGGTATCTCGGATGATGGTGGATGTGAAAAGTTGACAGGTAAGCGAGCGCGAGCAAAAGTTGAGAAATTGACTTGTCTACTCTTTTTTTTGTCCGCCAGCGAGGAAAAGGGGAATAGAGAAGCACATGTGTGTTGTTGTTTAGCCATGACAACGTTGAGCTGAGACCAGCAGCATCTCAAGATTGTTTCGTTTTCTACTTTCTTTTTTTTTTCTTTTTCGTTTTCTTCTCCTTTCTTTTGTGTCGTTTCCAGAGGAGTAATATTGAGGTGCGTTTAGAAGTGGATTTTCTCCTCTTTTTCGACCTTTCGGTTTTGAGGATTTTTCTTGTTAGTTTAATCTATAAAGTGGGATGTTTTTCTTCTTTTTTTTGCTGCACCGGAGTCTCATGAATGGTTAGATACGTCCTTCTTTCTTCATTTCCTGAATGTTTTTTTTTGGGCTTTTGAACGCATCTGTGAGGTTTGGCCTTTGGTTTCCTGTCAAATCTGGCGACTTGTCAAGTTCTTTAATAAATTGACATGTGCTGATTGTCATCTGATAGTACCTGAAGACAACGATTCTGCTCGTCGAACAGCCGTCCTCGGCGTTGGCTTGGCTTCTCAATCTTCTCTCATATCTCGACGCACTTTCGCCATCTTTCACTTACACAGGGCAGGTGTGTGTAAGCAGTCGCGGATCGTCTTCATCTCCGGAATCCATATTCAGCAACCCCTGACGGCTGCGCATGGCTTCCCTGTCGTGGTGATGGTACTGTATTACCTGTGGCTTGGCACCAACTTGACCCCATTTGGGACCATCATGAGCCGTCGGTTCATTTCCATCACTACTCGAGCCGCCTTCGACGGATGAGCGTGTACCAGCTCTGGCGCCCGAATTCGTACCATTAGACAGGTGTAACATGTATTCATCATCGACCATGGCAAGTTCTTCTCCGACGGTGGAGTTCGTTGGCGAGTCTGATGGATGAGCAGTGTCTTGGTGATCGATTCTGGCTAGACTGCACTGCTTTTTCGGTGCTCTTAAGCTACCGACGCGTCCGGAAAGCCACGATCCTTCGGAATCGATGGATGCTAGTGACATGGACAGATGTGTGCGACTATTAGCGATGACTTTGGGTTGCTCTGCAGACCGCCAGGTATCGTGTCCCTGCGGCGGTGTCAAGGATGTACCGGGATGTGGCGATGTTTCAGCAACTACAGGTAGGGACGGATCGGCCTCGGGCGACTGCATTCTCGAGTCGGGTGGTGACAGTGGGAAATCCGGCAGGTCTTCACGAAATCTTGACTTCGTTCTCCTCGGGTTGGCCGATGCTGGCTTGTTACCCAGATAATATGCTTGATTGGGTGTGTCATCGCCTTGCAGCTTTGCTAGTGCCTCTGCCTGAGCGATGGTTTGCGCATTTCCACTAACCGGCATCTCCTCTCGCGACGCATTGGAAAAAGAAGATGGGCCGGAATATCTCTTAACCTTGCTTCCCCATTTGAGGAAGGAAGTAAACGATAGGCGGTTTGAGGTCTTGGCACTGCATTCAGAATTCTTTCGACCAGATTCATCGTCCATCAGACGATCCTTGTCAGATGCCAGCGTCGATTTCGAGTGTGACTTCTTGGAGTGCAAAAAGCCAGACAGTTTGGAGGAGCTTTCAGGCAACGCAGAAACCGTCTCACCGACTGCTAGACGTCCTGCAGTTAACAGCCGGCTGCGTTGTTTGGGTTCCGACGGTGCAGCCTCATCGTACGTAGTGGATGTTTCGGGGTGGAGAAATGATTCCAAGGGCGACGTGCGCCGCGTCTCGTCGGAATGTTCCACAGCATCAGACAAAGTGTCTGGTTCTATTCTCTTTGACGACGTGACGACGGTAGATGGAGGTTCGATACCCAAGCCAACCATTTCGCGGCCCATGACACCTCTTTCCAAGTTCTGGGGCGGTGGCAACCCAGACGTCCTAGCTTCCTCTTGTTCCTTTCTGTTACGTTCGGCCTTGCGGGCCAACTTCTTTTCTAATCGTTCTTGTTCTTGTAATTTCTTCCTCTGTCTTCGACGATTGTCCCTTTCCATCAATTCTCTCAAATCCTTTGCGTCAAGATCATCAGCGAGGTCATCAATTCGTTCCCTAGAGTCGAGAAGATCCTCGTGAATTGGCTCTCGATCACCAAGTGGCCTCTTCGTTTGTTCCACGACACCTGATGCAGCTGTGCGAGAAGACGCCCGTCTAGTGCTCGACGTGTATTTCAACGTGGGTCGAGGTGCCAGTGATTCAAAAATCGATAACTTGTAGGCAACGAAGTCAAAGTCTGCCGACATTGCTGAACGTACAGAATCAGGATAAGGCAGAGATATCTGGGAAGGGTGTTTGGATTGGTGCTCAAGACCGTCCATTTTGGCTCGCTTAGTGCTCTGTTTGGAGCGGGAGCGTGCGTGCGACTGAGCGGGCATGAAGGCACTCATGGCTTTGATTTCTGCCTCTCGATCATGGTCGTCTCGTCGTCTTTTGCTGCTTTTTCTCCGCGTGGGATGCAGGGTTGGGGCGCGACTCCAATCCGCCGCGTTGCCAGAGGATGAGTCGTGACCTTGCATCTGTCGCTTGTCCGTCTCAGTATTGCCGCGCGTCCGGTCGATACGAATAGAGTCATGGCGTCCGGGGGAGAAGCTGTAGGTACGCTGCCGTCGTTGAAGTTTCGCAGGCTCCGTCCGGGCCATCTTGGATTTGGTGCGTATTAAGCCAGCATCTGCCGGAGTACGGATCGAGATGGCTTCGTTATCAGAGATGGCGGCACCGCTCCTGAGGCGTTTGCGGACGCTCTTGCGCCTGAACGGCCATATGGCCATTTTATCTTCAGTCGTGTGTAAATGTCGGACGCTGTGTTATCAATGCAATGGGTAATGGGCGCTAGTTGAATGATACGGAATCTGATGATGTAATGCTTCTCGACGTGACCGGCAAGTCGACGAATAGCATTGTGCTTAGAAAAAAAAAAGCGAGCTGTCAAATGGCAAGAAGCATCAAGGCCGTGAGGGCAAAACGAAGAAGAAGAAGAAGAAGAAGAAGAAAAGGACGAAGCCGAGTCGATTTGAGCTGTTGTCACAAAAAGGAGGCAGACGCACACGCACACAAAGTTGCGGCACAGATGTGTTGTCGGCTGTGAGGGCGTCTGAATAAACGGGCGATGTCAGTGGAGGAAGCAACACGGAGAAGCTGATATGCGCACGGCGGTGGTGAGTTGACGCAGCAGCGGAGGATGGCGCGTCTGGATACAACCCGCACGAGGGTGTCAAGCGATTCGTGTGGTATCGATTAATGTAATCTGGATATGATCTGGCACTGCGGAAGTGGTGTGGCCCCGAGGTGCTGCCGTGTCCTGCAACAACGTGGTAGTGGCGTGGTGTCGGTCAGGGCGTTTGGAATGTTTGCAGCCGAGAGGATTTGGACAAAGGATTTTGTTATCAAGTTAAGAGGAGAGGTGCGTGGTTGAAGGAGCGTCGGTCGTGCTAGTGAGACGAAGACTGGGCGAATATGGTCTGGGTTTTGGTATGAACTGAGAATTGAGAGATGACTGGGATGAGAGGAGTCCTGGGGTCTTGGGATATGGTGGAATATTGTCTGGTGGAAATATTGTCTGGAGGAATTTGGGGGAGGGGGGAAGGTATGAGCACACTCGAGCACTGCGCGGGTAGAAACAGACCGACCTGACCTGACCTGACTTGACGGGTAGTAGTGATAAGGAGACATCAAAGACGGACTGGTATATGGACCAGAGCGCAGCGGGCAGCGGGCAGCGGAAGGGAGTGGATATGGAGGGCAGTAGGGAGTAGGGTTAGGCAGTAGGGCGGAGCAGAGCAGGGCAGGAGAGCAGGGCAGAAGGCAGGGGAGGAGGGCAGGCAGGGGAGGAAGGCAGGGCAGCAGGGCAAGGAAACGAGGAGCCGTGTGGTGGGCAGGTGGGCGGGCTGGTGGGCGGGCTGGTGGGCTGGCGGATGCACTGGACTGGCTGGTGGGCGGACTGGACTGGCTGGTGGGCGGACTGGACTGGCTGGTGGGCGGACTGGACTGGTGGACGCGGAACGCTACTCACGTCTGGCGCTGGTCTGGTCCGGTCCGCTGGCCAATTCAAAACGTTGCCCTTCCGCCACATGCACGCAGTCACCAGATGCAGCACAGGCAGGATTGATGGCAGGTCCAGGGGGCATCTGGGCGGTCCAGTCAGCGACAGCCAGGCAAGCCGGGCAGCCAGGACATCGAGGGCCGCAAGGACAGGCATCTGGGACGTCCGCGTGGGGGCCGGCCAGCACGATTCCAAGTCGGAGAGCCAGCACTGAGTGACATGTCGAGGCGCCGGAGCGACATCTTGGACAGTGGACAGTGACGGCCGGACATGAAATCGACCACCGACCACATGGCGGCTATCCTCCATCATCATCATCACCACCACCATCATCATCATCACCATCATCATCCATGCCGCATGCGCCAAAGTGCCTGGCTGTCTGGTCCCGTTGGCCCTGCCTGCTTGCCTGCCTGCTTGCCTGCCTGCCTGCCTGCCTGCCTGCATCAGTCTGGTGCTTTGTGTGCTCCCAGACCCGCACCACCCAGTGCCCCGTGCCCCGTGCACCCTTTCCCTTCCCCTCCCCGGTACCCGATTCATCGAAATTGATCAATGATCAATTGGCCGTGGCTGGCCAGGCGGCGCAAACTGGGGCAGCAGGAGCGAGCAGCCCCCCCAGGCCACAGCTTCCCACTGGCCACAGCTCACGGCCTGCGTGGCACCCCAAGCCCCACCGGCCTAGGCCTGACAGCCGGGCAGCCTGGCAGTCTGGCAGCCTGGCAGGCAGCCGCCAGCTGGTCTCGTCCAGCATCATCGGTTCGCCGGCGCTTGCCAGCCTGGGCCTGGTCGGGTGCTTGGCAACAAGTCGACACCATGTATCCGTCCATCCGTCTGCTCGATTCGCACGCTGGCTTTCGTTGCACTCGAGAGCAAGCCTCTTTGTCTGTATTAGCCAACCAGAATACGACGACGATGAGGAGAAGGAGGAGGTGGAGGTGGTTTGCAGAGAAAAAGAAAATTGCCGACTAGACCGAGCCTATTGAGAGTCATTGTGTAATTAGTGTGCTGCGATAGCAAACAAATTTGGCTGTCAGGTGACACCTCAGGAAGTCGGCAGCCCTTGAGCCTTTTTACAACTTGCTTTGACAAGTAAGTTCTGGCGTACATAGGGTCAGTCTTTTCTTTTTTTGGTCCCTTGTCCTTCTTCCTTTTCCTTTTTCCTTTTTCTCCTCCTTCTGTTTTGACTCCTACTGGCTCCGGAAGGCGCCGTTGGCTCCTCATGCACCTGCCTGATAGGTCAGCGACACATGAGCAGTTGGAACAAAAATGTCTGGTCTCACTGCAGACTAATTTCCATGAATCGTAGTTTCGTGTGCGTGGCCCATCGTGCCTGCCCATGCTGGGAAATTAAATCGTATCTTCATATCTGTGTGTGTTGAAAATTCTCCGTTTGTGGGAAGAAGAGCAAATCATAAAGTTCATGATTGCCTCCAGTCACCATGTCACTATCGGATAGACACACACACACGCACGCACGCACGACACGCGACAAGCATGCCAACTTGCCGTCTATTGTGGAGTTTCACTTGACCCGCCCTGCGTTTTTTTTTCCCTTTTTTTTCGATAAAAAAAACGCAGAATGTATCAGCTCTTGAAAAGAAGAACAAACTCTCACGCGAGAGGGAGAAAGAGGAGAGCCGGTGTGATAACAAAAAGCGCAACCCCATAGAAGGAAAACAAAAAGGAAGGGAAAAAGGAAAAAAATCGTCGGCCCCGTAACAGCGACTCAACCGTGATTGGAAGTCGAACAGGTGGGCAGGGATTTTGCAGACAACCAAGGCACATGGTGACGATGTGAGTCGACTATATGTACATACAACATACAACATATCTATGTACATACAACCCACTGTACATACATACATTATTAGCAGCAGCGGCTTCCAGCATCGTCACGTCAATAGGGATTGTCCTTGGTGTGGCATCCAAGCCGCCAGACGTTTCAACAATTGTTGAAAGCATGACAACAATACCACCTCACTCAGGCACGGCACAGCGACAGCGGGCTTGACTAACACAGGACAGCCAACGAAAAGAATTCAAAAGAATTGCAGTGGGTCGTAAGAGATTCCGGAACTATTTGCACCAAAATCATGTGGTGAAATGTTGGGAATTCCCTGAATCCACGGTAGCACCATCACGTGGAGGTCAAGTCTGGCCAGTCGAAACGCGTTTCCTCGGCTCGTATTCTTACTTGTGCTTCGATCAGGTGTTTGGCTGACTGGCCATGTTCTGATTGGCCATTTCTCATTTCTCTCGCTCTGCTCATCCAAATGGGTTTGAATTTGCTGCTGCATTATCTGCAGGTCCGACCTGCATCCAACCCGGCTCCTTGACGCCCAAAAAAGCCATGCCCGCAAGCATCACGGTCACGGTCACGGTCACGGTCACGGTCGATGGACGCAATTGTCACAAAAAGAAGAAGAAGAAAAATTAGGTTCAACTCATGCAATGCAACGGCAGCAGCACAGCACAGCACAGCACAGCACAACACCGTTAAATGCCATCCATCCGTTGACCCGCCGCCCTCTTCGTCACGCTTTGGTGCCATGAGCTGACAAGAGAGCGGCTGGATGTAGGAGCGGCGCGTGTTCCTGGCTGCTCAGGAATGTGCGTGCCGTCATTGGTCACCAACAACATGAATCGACAAAACTCAAATCAAGTCATTGCCGCCTCGCTGCCGACAAAACGACGAGATGATCGACAGCCGACCGAGCGAGTGCATGACCAAGTCCATGGCCGTTTTACCTTGCGGCACCTTCTCTTGAACAAGAGAAGTTGAACAAGAGAAGAGAACGTCAACGTCGACTTTCTCTGGATCCTGATCACGCAACCCACCTGTGGCTGCCCTATCCTGCAGCACTCTAGGCTTCCATGGCCCTGGGAATCAGGAGTCGAGGAGCAACAAACAGGCTGCGAGTTGCTACAAATCCGGCCAAATCGATGCTGCATGCCGCCCTGTGTGACGTGGAAGACTGGCGCGCGCTGTGCACAGGAGGAGTCCTTGTCAGTTCTCTGCGCCATTACTTTCTGTCTTGATCTTCTAGCGCACCGACGAGGCATTGAGCTTTGGATCATCCCGGCATCTTCTCATGCATGCATGCCAAATCATGTTCCATGCCGCCGCCGATCGTCACTAGCCGCCACCAGTCAATCTAGCGTGCCTAGCGTCGATGCTGAACCGTGAACCGATCAAAGAGAGTTTCCCACTTTGCCCTGTGGCTAAGCAACAAGAATCGCGGCCAGATAAACGCCATCGCGGGGGAAGCTAATCAGCCGACTTCCATCGCTTCGATCTAAAGCACCTACATACCCAAGTACGATACAATAGCAGTGCCAGTAGGTCGCCCTCCTTGCCTGAACCACACGACGTCACGTTGCGTTTGGGACATGGGCGTAGGTTCGTCCGTTTCACTTCATGACAGGAGCACATTGTCCACCTCGACCAATACGGGAAACAGTCGAGGCAGTGGTGATGTGACAGCTCATGGCGGATTTGTTGGTCGGCAGAGTGACCTGCGTTACCTCGTGAGGCGGGAAGACTGGGAGATTGTACTAATATGTTCGCCGAACCGAGTCGATGGCCTATCTCGAAGACTGACTGACAAGGGCACATTCGGCCGAAAAGTTGTATAGTTTAGCTTTGTATTTGTAAGTAGACTTGCAAGATCATGGATTATTCAAGTCTATGCGTGCCCCAATGGGTAGTAGGTACATTACAGTGGTGTATGTACACATGTGTGTACATCCAATACCACGTTGGTGCATTCATCGCCCCCGCAACGGCCCGATGCCAGGAGGCAATTCCCAACAAAGTGCACCTGAACGACATGGCCGTGACAGAAGAGACATGATCCGACTGGCGACTGGCATATTTTCCAAACAAGGGAGCGTGCATCAGCGTTATATTTCGTGCAAAAATCCCGCTCGCCTGACGGGTTGCGGGAGAATCATGGGTGCCGCCTTTGGCCCGCGCTGCTCATGGACTCTGGTCTTTCATGATCTATCTAGAACGTATTGATTGTGATCCCTCTAGAATATATTCATCGTGATCCATCTAGAATGTATTCATTGTGATCTATCTAGAACGTATTGATTGTAATCCATCTAGAACGTATTGATTGTAATCCATCTAGAACGTATTGATTGTAATCCATCTAGAATGTATTCATTGCAATCCATCTAGAATGTATTCATTGCAATCCATCTAGAACATATTCACCATCCATCTCACATTCACCATCCAGAACACATTCACGACCCAATAGCCTTCACTGTGATAACCCAGAGGCCTACTCCAACGGCGTAACAAGCACGCAGGATGAAGCAGTCCACACAGTTGCTCATCGTGAAATGGATAGGTGCCGTGATACCACAGTAGTGCATGTGCCAGGAGTCAAGGCCCTTTCGGTTTTCACCCGTGGCGATGCTATTTTTCAATCCCAGCTGCACGCCTCAGATGTGCCATGGTGGTGTCTCTGGGCGCCCTTGCAGTCCATTGCAAAAAAAAAGTAGGAAGGAAAACATTGTAGTGGGATGAAATTTTTTTTTTTTTTCAAAAAAAAAATTCAAAAATTCTATATAGATGTGCTGGATATGTTGATTGCGAAAATCAAGGGCATCGGATCGGTGTTTTAGAACCGCGGCTTATGTCTCAGTTTATTGGAGCGAGGTTGATGTTATTTGATTGACTTTACTTTGCTGGTTGGGTTCAGTCTGTTTCTTCCCAGATGCGTCGTCTCCCAATCCCCCCCTTCTCTTCTCCTCGCTTCGCTTCGCTTGCCTTTGCCACTCCGTTATGTTGTACGTATGGCTGATGAAAGACCCCGCCACCAATAATGCGGGGGGGAAGTGTCAGTGATGGAAACATGGTATGGCGTTTCCTTCCTGGTGCTGGGGGACTTCTTCCACTCTCTCAACACGCCGCTCTGTGCCCGACGATACTAGATGCAGACGTGGAAGAATTAACTGCTCGTTCTGCCTCGCTCGGAGACATTACTGGGGTAGCTTGGCTCAGACCGATCTGAGCGCGCGTCATGGCAAACGTTATTGTGGTAGTGGGGTGAGATGCAACACCATCGAAGCAAAAATGAAAATCAAAACGAACGAATGAATGAATGACCGAATGGTGAGCTGGACAAGCTCGATAAGCCTTCGTCTTCGTCTTCTTCGTCTTCGTCTTCTTCCTCACACTGGCCCTCGCTGTTCGTGCTAATGCCAAGTAGTGCAGGCGTAAGTGGCCTGACCTCGGCTCTCTTGCTTTCGAAAAGCAAGGCCAATGCCGTGACGGTCATCGCGAAGCACATGCCTGGTGATTACGATATTGAATACGCCTCGCCGTGGGCGGGGGCCAACGTTTTGCCGTGAGTCTAAGTGTTTTTTTTTATTCCTTTTCCCGTGAGGTTCGAGGACGATTGCTTCTTCTTCTTCTTTAAACAACAACAACAACAATAGCAGTAATACACACATGCATGATCTACATTTTTACTTGACATTTGAAGAATAAGATGCACTGCTTTGAAAGAGTGCAGTTCACTAACAAGACAACGGCAGCATGTCGACTCGGGAGGATAGCAGATGGGAGAGGCGGACTTGGCCTGAGATAAAGAGGCTTACGGAACAAGTTCCCGAAGCCGGCATTCACTTTCAGAGTAAGGCACGAATCTATTCGCACCGGATTGATCTGCTTCGCGAGCGGACAAGCCAGGCTCCTGCAAGGTGACATCTGAAGCAGATCCTGTACTTACCTCGAAGAGAGTCGGATTAGCCTCGCGCATCTTCAGACGAGACAAAGATATGGAAGGCGAATCCTGTCCCACAGATCCCATGTTTGATCGTGACCCCTGGTTTCAAACGATGATGCCAGACTATAGGTCCTTGGACGCAGCCGAGATCCCGGCTGGTCACGATTCGGGCTGCGAATTCACAAGCGTGTGTATCAACACGGCCATGTACCTCCAATGGCTCGTGGGACAGTGCCTCCGCAACGGCGTCGTTTTCAAACGGTCCATCGCGACGCACATTCAGGATGCCAAAAGCCGGAGTCACACGGGCAGGGAAGCCTCGATAGTCATCAACGCAACCGGCCTAGGATCTCGCACACTTGGCGGCGTCAAAGACGACTCCGTGATGCCCTCGCGCGGCCAGATTGTCCTCGTACGCAATGAGCTCCATCCCATGTTCACCACGTCTGGGACAGATGACGGTAAAACAGAGATATTTTACACGATGCAGCGTCCCGCGGGCGGTGGCACCATCCTGGGAGGGACTTATGACATTGGCAACTGGGAGTCTGCACCGGATCCCAGCATTGGGTTGCGCATCATGCAACGGATTGCGGGTATATGCCCCGAAATTGCGGACGGAAAAGGTGTTGAGGGGTTGAGCGTCATCAGGCACGCTGCCGGACTGAGGCCGTACAGGAAATCTGGTGTTCGGGTGGAAAGCGAGAAGCTGGACGACGGGACTTGGGTTGTGCACAATTATGGCCATGCGGGATGGGGATATCAGGGCTCGTACGGGTGCGCCGAGGGCGTCGTCGAGCTGGTGAACGCGATTCGGAGGGGAAACGGAGAGGATCTGACGGATGAGCCAAAGTTGTTCTCCTGGGAGTAGCGTTTTGTAAGCATGTCTGGTCTGAGGCGAAGACGAGAGAGAAGGGGCAGTCAAACGAGGCACAAACGGATCGGGGTAGCTGCCCCACCTGACATGCCCCATGTTTCCAAATCCGAAGTGCCCCGCCAATCAGGGGCTGCCCGGCCTCCCGACTGGAGTCCTGACAGCTGCCTGCTGTCTGCATCCCCAATCAAATGAAATGCCCACATGCAAATGAAATGCCACGCGATCTGCAGAGCACAGAGCACAAAAGCCCGCGCCGTGCAACTCCCCTGCATTTCACATTTGTCCCAGCCTTTCCCGTTCACGATCCAGAGCAATCGTGTGTTCCTTCTTCCTCGCCGATCTTGGTGTTGTGCGGTAAAGCAGCAGCAGCAGCACCATGGCGCCGCCAAAAGAGCCTCTGTACAAGCAAGCGTGGCGCTTTGCTCTCGACGTCGGGGCTGGTAAGAATGCGCTCTCAAGCTTCATTCCCTTGGCACTCTGGCTTGGCGACGCCGTGCTGTGCAGCTTGATCATCTGGAAGATTCCCTGTGAGCGCTGCCCGTTGCCCTCGTGTCTATCCTTTCACGGCATGGGGATATGTAACCTTTTTTTTTTCTTTTTTTCTGGTGGTAGAAGCGCGTGACAAATGGGACACGTATACCACGAAAAGACGAGTCTCGCACAGACTGCGTTGCTGACGTTTTGTTTTTCTTTCCTTTTCTGCAGATACCGAAATCGATTGGGTCGCGTACATGGAACAGGTCTCGCAGTTTGTCGAGGGGGAAAGAGACTACACCAAGATGGAGGGCGGGACCGGCCCGCTCGTGTACCCAGCTGCTCATGTCTATGTCTACACGGCTCTATACTACTTGACCGGGCGGGGGAAGAACATTTTTCTGGCGCAGCAGTTGTTTGCGGTGCTGTACATGGCTACGCTGGCGGTGGTTATGCTGTGCTATTCAAAGGCAAAGGTTGGTTGATTTCCGTCCCCGGCACCACGTTAAAGGTTGGCACTGGACTCGTCTCTCTCCCGTCTCCCCCCCCCCCCCTTTTGGGTTGAGGATCCTGATGAATGAAAGGATGGATGAATACATGATTCAACGACTGAATGTCCATTTTCCAGGTTCCTCCTTATGTTTTCCCGCTCCTCGTTCTCTCCAAGCGTCTGCACAGCGTGTATATTCTGCGCTGTTTCAACGACTGCTTCGCCGCGTTCTTCTTCTGGCTCGCAATCTGGTACTTCCAGAATCGACAGTGGACGCTCGGCAGCATAGCGTACAGCTGGGGTCTGGGAATCAAGATGTCCCTTCTGCTCTCGCTCCCGGCCGTGGCTGTCGTGCTTTTCTTGGGTAGAGGTCTGGGCGGCAGTCTACGACTGGCTCTTCTCATGGCGCAGGTCCAGCTTCTCGTTGCTCTTCCTTTCTTGGCCGCTAACCCCGGGGGTTACCTCGGGAGAGCATTTGAGCTTACGCGGCAATTCAAGTTTGAGTGGACGGTGAATTGGCGCATGCTGGGCGAAGATGTCTTCCTGAGCAGGCGGTTTGCTCTAGCACTACTGACCCTGCATGCATTGGTCCTCTTGCTCTTCATCACCACGCGATGGCTTCAGCCTGCGCGTCGGTCGTTTTCCTCTATCATCGCGCCCCTTCTCCGCGGCAAATCGCCGTTCAGCCACCAAGATGGCCTCCGGGTCTCCGGCCGGGTGACTCCCGAATACGTCATGACGACCATACTTTCCGCCAATGCCATTGGCCTGCTCTTTGCCAGATCTCTTCACTATCAATTCTATGCCTATATCGCCTGGGGAACGCCCTTTCTGCTCTGGAGGGCATCTCCTGCTTTCTTCCCCATCTCTTTCTTGCTCGCGGCAGTGCAAGAGGCAGCGTGGAATACCTTTCCTAGCACACCTCTCAGCTCCATCGCCGTGGTCAACGTGCTTCTGCTGGTAGTTGTAATGGTGTATAACGGTACCCGGAAGCCGGTCGAGTTGAGCGATCGTGAGGACGTGAAGGAGACCAAGAAGACGAGGTAATTTCTCAAAAATGCATTTTCTCAAAATGGCGCGATTGTTGTTCGGCATATCACACCGCACAATGCCTTTCTTAGAAAAGAAAAAAAAACACAAATCAATCTTCTTCCGAGTCGCTAGGCGGCAATTTGCCCACAGTAGAGTCGTCTTCGTCATCACTAAGATTATAAGCACACTTGGTGAATTCTTGAGGCCTAGATTATTGGAAAAGAAGATGTAAGCCAAGGGATTCAATCATGCGCGTTTACCTTGTCCCGTCTTTGACAGGGATTTCAAAGTCGGTATTTTTTTAGGTTTTTTTTTCTAGAAGAAAAAAAACCCAGAAAAAAATGAGAAGAAGAAGAAGAATATACCAATACGACTGCTTCCGCCAGAGTTTCTCCTCCCGAACCACATTGACGATTTCCCCCTCGGCGCGACTGTTGCTCCCGCCGTCGACATACCGCTCCGCGAGGACGAAGCCGCCCCTCCTGATCCATATGGTGTTGCGGAAGCGCTGCGCGAGTTCCAGCACCAGGGGCTTCTTGCTGGGCAGTTCACACGTGTAGAGGTTGTTGCCTTGGGGCTTGACGACGCGGACGAGGAATTGGTCTGGCGAGAGGGCCGAGGGTGGGTTGAGGGTTTGTTCGGCTGCGGCGAGGACGGTGCGTTTGGGTTTGCCCATGGTTGGAGATGGGATGCGTGTTGTTGTTGCGGCTGCTGTTCCTGTTGTTGTCGTCGATGCTGCGGCTGCTGCTGTTCTTGTTGTTGCTGGGGAGTGCGTAGGGTTTAAGTTTATGCGCGTGGAAAGAAATTGAAGAAGAGGAAAAAAAGAAAAAAAAATCCCCCATTGAAAAGGACGGTGCTGAGCGGGGTCCCAGTTTTGCTACTACTACCACCACTACTACCAAGATGCACATCTTCACTTTTGGCCCCACCGCAATTGAGACTATTGAAAGAACCGATCCTACCGTGCCCGGGTACAATGTGTGCATACTGTTTCTGCTCCAAAGTATTTAACCATGGCAATGTAAATATAGATTCCTTGATTCCTTGTCATTACTTCTCCTAATACAATACGATACAATACAGTAAATCACCGTCACCTGGACCGGCTGGCAGGATGATGCAAGACGCCGGGATGCTCTGTCTGGTGTCAAGAGCGCCCAGCCACGCATGACTGGCTTCGACGGCGATTGTCCGTATTCTCGAGAGCGACTGCGTGCATGGACCATCGGATCTTGGTGAGAGAGGCTTCATGCTCGATTCTGGCGAGAAACACGAACAAATAAATTGCGAGCTTTATTCCAGTCATGAACCGCGCCTGGAAAGGCTGCATGACCATCTATACATATCTATCAGAGGAGTCAAAGTCTAGTTGTTACAAATTTATCTACATCGTCTAATTTCCGTCTCAAGGGGGGTTTTTTTTTTGGCCATCCCACTTTTGATACTCATTGTTTCGTGCAACCACGTTTCTTAAAAAGAGACTGCACCTTTACCTCCCTCCACTTCCAGACTCATTTTTTAGAGAAGAAAAAAAAAACCTCACCAAGGATATTTGTTCGCTTAGATACGTCCCTTGGCGGCATCTTGCACCGTAATCTTCCCAGCAGCAATGTCCTTGACAGTCTGACTGATACTGCTCCAGTCTCTGAACGTGACGAAGGGAACGTTTTCGTTTTCGCACCAGGTAACCAGATCTAAAACATCAAAATCAATGTCAGCAACTTGCCAGTCCACCATCATCAGCGATTTATTACATACCCTTGTCAGCCTTGGCGAACAGTAAATCAGTCTCCTTGGCGGCAGATAGATCAGAGACACCGTCTCCAGCATAGAACATGACGGGCCGATTGGGCAGTGATGAGTATTTCCGAATCTCAATGGACTTGTCGTGGCCATGAATGCTAAAATCCGCCATGTCAAAGGTCAATTACGTTTTCCCCACTTCTCCGTTATAAATCGATTGGGATTCTTGGAACTTGGGGTCGACAAGTAAAAGAAGAAGAAGAGGAGGAGAAGAAGAAGAAGAAGAAGAAATACAGGCAGAAACCACTTACCTATCGTCGTGAAATTTGATCGTCCAGCCGTCCTCGTCGTTAATGCTCTTACCCTCACGGGGCCTGACGTCGTTGCTCACAATCTGAATGTCCCAGCCGGGACCCAGCAACTTGTCCAGCAGGGCTCGAATAATGGGCGTCATGCCACCGCTCAGAATAACAATGGGCACGTTGTTCTCGCGCGACCAATCGTAGAATTCCTTAAAGCCCGGATCTAGCTCGACGTTCTGCAAGAGTTTGTCGATGCACTCGTTATAGGGAGTAGTGATGCTGTCCATCATCTCCTGGAAGGAGTCGCGGAAGTGCTTCTTGCCGAACAAAACATCTTTGTTTCCCTGGATGCGCTTCTCTTTGCCGAAGCCGAGGTTGTCGGTCATGTAATCATTCGAGTCGGCTGTTGTGACGGTGCCGTCAAAGTCTGTGAAGAAGATGAACTTGGGGTTGTTGGCGAGCGCTGGGGTATCGCTGTTGACGGAACCCATTGTGTCGGAGAAATATCAAGGGCGTGTTTTCTTTTCTTTCCTTTCCTTTCCTGTCCTTTCCTTTCCTTTCCTTTCTATTTTCTTCTTGATTCTATTTGTTCTTATCTTTCAAAGCGAATATACGTATGACTGGCAGGAAAAGAGTTAATTCCGAGTTTGACTGACGGATCAGTCCCGGGGGGGGGTATGAATGGAGGGGCAGATGAGGGGCAGAAAAGAGGTTCGGCGCACGGGAAGGATGGAAAAGACAGATTGGAATCTAAACACGACTCTGCCAAGTATCCACTTGGTCTGGAAGGGAGAGGAAGCTCAGGTCCAGGAACAATAAAAACAAATATCAGAAAAACAGATGATCAATTGGCCCGTCGGCGCCCGTTTCTGAGGGTCCGTCGATCAATTCAAATTTTAAGGCGGAATGCCTGCATCGCATGTCGTCATAAGGCGGGTCGGCCGGCCTTGTCGACGTTGAGTGCCCCGCCAATTACTCGTGCACGTGATACAACTACCGTTCTGCCCCCGGCTGGGTAAGCTCCGGAAGATATCGTTCTGATTGCTGCGCCGGCGCATGACTTGAGGCCCACGCAAGATAAAGAAAGCTCCAATCAGCAAACCAGCGTCGTCATCACTCCGAAATCAATACAACCTCCGATGTTCTCTGCACACAGGCTTGTGACCCTTGTTCTTGCTGCATGATCCTGGAGTAGGATCTCAAGTCATCTACGAGTATCTTATTCTTCGTTATTCACAAAGAATACGGGAAGAATACGAAAAGAACAAAAGGAGAAGAACGGGAGAATAAGAGAAAACAAGACAAGAACAAGAGAAAGAATCAATCATGCGAGCCGCCGCTCTCGTCACCTCGGCCGCCGCCATCGGCACCACCCTCGCCTCCAAACCACAACCCTCATCCGACGATAGCGACAACCCGCTCCCGCTCGTCATCTGGCACGGCCTGGGCGATTCCGCCTCGGGCGAAGGCCTCGCCCAGCTCGTCCAGCTCGCCGGCGCCGTCGCGCCCGGCATCTTCGTCCACATTGTCAACCCCACCAAGGACGGCGCCGGGGACGACCGCAGCGCGACTTTCTTCGGCAACGTGACCGAGCAAGTCCAGACCGTGTGCGACCAGCTCGCGAGCCATCCCATCCTGTCCACTGCCCCGGCCATCGACGCCATCGGCTTCTCGCAGGGCGGCCAGTTCCTGCGCGGATACGTCGAGCGCTGCAACAGACCTCCCGTGCGGAATCTCGTCACCTTTGGCAGTCAGCACAATGGCATCACCGAGTTCCGCGACTGCGGTCCCTCGGATTTCATCTGCAAGACGGCCATGGCTCTCTTGCGCTTCAACGTCTGGAGTTCGTTTGTGCAGAGCCGCGTCGTGCCCGCGCAGTATTATCGTCCCGTGGCCGAGGATGGACAGGGTGATGGTGGCGCCGGCGCCGGCGACCATGAGTCCTATCTCGAGTACTCGAATTACCTTGCGGATATCAACAACGAGAGGGAGCTGAAGAATGAGCAGTACAAGGACAACATGGCTCGTCTGGACAACTTTGTCATGTATCTGTTTGAGAACGACACTGTGTCCATCCCCAAGGAGTCGTCGTGGTTCGGCGAGGTCAGCGGGAATGGCCGCGTCATCGCGCTGAGGGACCGTGACATGTACAAGGACGATTGGTTGGGGCTCAAGGCGCTGGACAAGAAGGGCGCGTTGAAGTTTAGGACGGTGCAGGGCGAGCACATGCAGATTCCTCTCGAGCTTCTCAACGACACCATGACCGAGTTTTTGGGCCCGTACAAGTCCAAGGCATTGTTTTCTGCCGGCCGAGAGGACGTTGACTCGGAGGAGCTGTAAATTGTTCTTTTTTTTTACCATTTTCGTAATTTTCTCTTCTTTTTTTTATTTTTTTTTTGTTTTTGTTTTTGTTTTTTTTTTTTTCATTCTTTTTCAATGTATATAAATAGGGGTTCTGTCTTTTCCAGCCAAGCATGCGTTATACTTTCTTCTTACGCGTTCATTTTGGTGAGCGAGGGGCGGGAGGGATGCAAAGCGTTCAATACTGATTTTATAAATACGAAGCCATCTTTACGTCAATGCGAGATGAAAAGAACCCGCACAATCATACCGATGCCCATCTCCTTTTCTATCATCTTATACAAGGAAACACAAAAGAATGAAAATGAAAATGAAACGCCCGAAACACCTCGTGCCACAGAAACAGCACATGCAGCAGACACATCTCGTGTATCATGGTTTTTCCGTCTTCAAACAAGTCCTCCATAAGCCCATTGTTCCGTAGTTTTCTTTTCTTTTCTTTTCTTTTTTCAGGGAAAAAAAAAGAAAGGTTAATCCCCCCCCCTTCTTCTCCCTGTCTTTACTTGTCCATGGCTTTCTTAGCCGCGGATTTTTGCTTCTTCAACTTGGCCTTTCGCTGAGCAATCTGCTTGTCTAGCTTGTCGTCGTTGCTTTCCGCAAGGACGACGGCTTGCCTCTTTGCTTTTTTCTTAGGAGCCGGGGAGTCGTCGGATCCAGCGGAGGTGGCGGCGGGAGTGGCGGACGCAGCGACACCATCAAGTGCCTTGCGCTTCTTGCCCACATTGGCCTTTTCGGCCTGAGAATCGTTGCTGGCGGCGGGGTCGGCGTCAGCAACGACATCCTTGTCTTCCACCCATAACTCGTCGGTCAGCCAGATGGGCAAGGCGGCCGTGTTGGGACCCTTGATGTAGATGCTGCGGACGTTGCGCCACTTCTGCGGCACCCACTTGCCGACCAGGCCCGTGACGACGGCGTCGATGTTGTCGGCAATCTGCTCGGCGGTCCAGTGGGCGTATCCGACGCGAACGGCGGTGTTGGTCGTGGGCGCTAGGCTGACCAGGGCGGAGCTCAGAGCCTTTTCGATCTCGTGAGCAATGTCGGCGGCCGTTCCGGCATTGACATTGTCCGCCCCGTCTGTGGATTTGGTCTTGTCCGCCCGTTTGGGCCGCTTGCCATCGACTTTGGCTCGCTTGGCCTGCAGGAAGACGGGGATAGGTCTCTTGGCACTGGTCTTGTAGAAGGTCTTGCCGAGGATCTTGGGCAGGCGGTTGATGATTCGCTCGTCGGCGACGAAGATGTCATGCTCGGAGAAGAGCTTACGCTGGGCCTCATACTGAGTGTACTTGGCCTTGAGCTTGCTGAAGTCGATGACGCGCGTGATGCGCTTGCTCAGCTCGGCGGGGAAGGCTTCGGAGCCGATGATGTTCTTGTAAGCGCGCTGAGGGTCGGCGGTGATGGCGCAGATGGTGCTGTTTTCATCCGTGTTGAGCGAGTGGGGGATGGGAATCTTGCCTGGCTGCAAGCGAGTCTTGTCGGCAATGTGTCGCTTGGTGGTGAGAGTCAGCCAGACGGGCGTGTCTTCGTCCACCTCGCCATCCTCGTCCTCGAGAAGATTGCGCTTGGTTGCATCTTTTGAGCTCTGCTTGGCTGCTTTCTTGATGTGTGCGAGAAGAGCCTTGGACGCTTTTAGGGTCTATTTTGAAAGGCAGGAGAGATGGAGCGAAATTGGTACGACTTTGGTCAGCAAACAGTGTTTTTTTTTCGGTGTAGCATTTTTTTTTTCCCTTCACGGCTCGATTACTTTTGTCGTAAAACGCACCTGATCGGGGTCAATTGAGGTCAGAGCATTTGAGCCAGCGACAGCGATTTCTTTTGACGGCGCCATGATTGATATTAAATGAGAAAGTGGTGGTACATGGGAAGTCCTGCAACCTGATGTCTGGGGGGCAAACCACTTCCCATGAGTTGGAACCTGTTTTTTTAGGCGGTAGCGGGGGGCAGTATCTTTGTCTTTTTCTCCGTTCTTGCTCTTCGTCCGATAAGGGCCCGTTATTTTGTGGGGCGCCCGGAGCGCGTAGCTCGGCCGGCAATGGCAGAAAGCAGTCGTCGGCGGCGGGCTCATCTCCCACGGTCCGGTCCGGCGAGCGCTGCTTGCTCCACATTGAACTTTGGCAGACGGCAGACGGCAGACATGCGCCGCGGACTGCGCAATGTCCGTGCAGAGAGAGAAAGAGGGCGTTGTGTATGGACTTCTGTGCTTGGATGACTGGCACTGGCACATGCTTCTGTGGACCATCTCTCAATTGTTGGCGGGGCTTGTCATGCTGGTCGGCTGCTTTCACGGTTATTTGTTCGCGTGGTGTCATTTCATGTCGTAGATGGGCGTGCCGACAAGGGGCACGAGGAATTGATATCTGCCAGATGATCGATGGGCCAAGGACCGATGCGTTGAGCAAGGGCCTCATATACATACATACGTACATACACCACATGTTTAATAGATCACGTTGTATTGCCCAGTGTCGATTATATGACTGTCATTCGAGTCTGACTCTGTCGAGGCCGTGCTTTGTCGGATGAACCCTGTCGACTCACACGAACGTCCTGCTTGGGATGCTCATCGGGCGATCTGTCACAAACAGGCAGCCACCCGACCACAACAAGCGCTGGAACGGTGTCCGAGCAGACGCCAAGAGTAGAAAGCCGCCGGAGAATTGAATGCATGCGTTTTGATGCCAAGTTTCACCTGTTTGTTTCGAGACTGCGGCTTCGCTACGCGCGGTCTGCAGGGTAATCGTGTGATCCTTGACACGGGGGAGGGGCCATCATGACGCTCGACGCAATTGAGTCTGGGAACGTTGTCCCTCGAGCAAGCGACAAAGTAAGTGACGATCAGACGAGCAGGATCAGCTCACTGCAGAAGTACAAGGAAAATAAATGAAATAAATAAATCAACGACGAGACGTGCGTGAAACGATGGCGCGTTTGCACGAGGCTAAGTGGTGTGTATGAAGCAACATGTGCGCCTTCGGCTTACATGCAAATTAAAGAAAGGGCCAAATGGAAGCCGTGCCTCACTGCAGCCGCTCTTGGTTGTCGAAAGCACAGACAAGCCAGCAAGCAAATCAGAGACCCGTGCCTTTTTTTGTCCTATCATACAAAGAACGCGCTATCGCGTCCCTGCGGTGGCGTTTCATAGTGACATGTGCACATGGTGGTGAATCGCGGACACGGGGTCACAAAAATTGAGCCACCAGCCCGACTGTGCAAGAAGCTATGATACTTCCGCTAAACCGACCTCTCTCTCTCAAAAAGGAAAAGGGCAAGAAAAGGTAGAAAGGCGGACGGTGATTCCATGTGTGATGGCCGTGTACCTGGCATTGAATCAAGAGCTAGTCCACGGCACGTGGAAGAGGGAGAGAGCGAGGGGAAGGGCAAGCCTAAGCAAGCATGACACACAGTCGGCTGAGATTTTCGAAAGCGAAACCGGTTATGGACTAGAAGGTTGGGGGAGACGGGGGGGGATAGAGGGAGAGGAGAAAAAAAAAAAAAAAAAAAAAAAAAAAAAAACAGGGATCAAGTAAATGGGCGCATGTGGTTAAAAGGTTTGGGGACGACGGGCACCATGCCTTCCTTGTTTGATTGGAAAGTGATCAATGACAGACGCGACGGCAGTGGAGACGTGTTTTTGGGTGTTTTTTGGGAACGGACCAGGCCAGACCAGCCGGACGTTGCAATGCCATTGATTGGACCAAGTTGAGATTTTTTTTTTTTTTTTGCTCTCATTAGGGGCCGCCGCAGTGCTGTCAATCAGGCTACAGTGGGCGCGGTGCAGTGCAGGCTGATGCAGGCCGGTGCACGCGGGTGCAGCGTGTCAGTTGGGGCGCAAGCAGTTGAGCACCACTGAGACGGGCGGGCGTTGATGTGCAGGCACGCTCCACGGCGCTGCAGACGGCAGACTGGCGCCTAACCCGCTGTGGATAGCGCCGCGAATGTACCAGACCAGATCAGACCGCCCAGACCAGCATGGCACCACATGCAGCATGCAAGCAGCGCTGACGAAGCTGCACCCAACAGGCAAGTGCCTCCTGGCATGCCATGCAAGCACCTGCCTGCCTGGTGCACACTCAACGCCAACGCGATGCGTGTGTCCATCGCGTTCGTGTCAGAGCCCACTTCCCACTGCCCACTGCCCACTGCCCACTGCCCACCTCCCACTTCCCACTTTCCAGTCCGCCTGTCCACTTACTTCACAGCTGCGGCCAGGCGTCGACTGTTTAAAATACCTCTTGCTGCTTCTGCTTTCACCACACGCTCCTTCCTGCCCTTTCTCCCCTCGCCTATTCTTACCTGCACTCCAAGAGCCAGCCAGCCAGCCAGCCAGTCGGCCACATCCTCGCCAGCCCAAATCCAGAGAGCCCGTTCAGCCCTAGTTGATCCGACCAGATACCTCGACTATCCTGCCATATCCAACATCATCGCTCGCGTCGGTCGTCGTGCCTCCATCGACTCGGCTTCCGCCCACAAGCCTGCCAGGAGCGCGTCTTGGGCTGTATAAGTGGGTTGTGGGCTGTGGGTTTGCATTGAGGAGACCTCTTTACGCGCTGGTGCACAGAAACAGGGGTCCATTTCCAGTGCGGAATATCATAATGATCTTTGCCTCTCTCATCTTCCTTTTCCAATAAGCATACTCTTATCCTTGCCCTGAAAAAAAAAGGAAAAAAAAGAAAACAAAAAAGCAAACGGAAAAACAAAAAAAAAACGACAAAAAAAAACAGCATGATCAACTCGTCGCCAACACAAACGGTGGATGCCGCCACGGCCCGCCAAGTCGCGTTGCCTGCGTCTGCTTCGACCTTGGCCAATTTGACGTCTTCCACGCTGGCTCGCTCAACATCGACATGCACCTCTGCCACTGGTACAAAACGAGCCGCTCCGTCCTTGCTGCCGGCCTTTGAACCCCTATCGTCGTCGCCAGGCCTTCCTCGTCCCCTGAAACGCCAGAACACGGGACAAGCACACCTCAAGTATCCCACACCGGTGCCCACGTCCAGCACAGGCATTCTGTCGAGCTCGCCGCCTCGAGCTCGATCTGATCTGGCTCGGTCCGTGTCTGGACGCGCCCCTCTTTCCTCGGTGCCGGCCGTCGAACTTCCTGAAAATGGCCATATGGTGGCCATGGGCAGATCCTCAAACTCGTCACAGTTCCAGCTCTCTGCAAATCGGCTCGTGTCGCGCGTGCACGTCAAGGCACGATACATTCCAGCCCCAAGTCCTCTGGAAACCAACAAAATCGAAGTCGTGTGTAATGGGTGGAACGGACTCAAGCTGCACTGCCAGGGGCGCACGTGGGAGTTGTTCAAGGGAGACAGTTTCACCAGTGAGACCGAGGGCACCGACCTGATTGTCGATGTCTTGGACGCCCGCGTCATGATTCAGTGGCCGAAACGTGGTGCCATGACGGCCGAGAGTCTGGCCAACCTGTCTGATTCCAGCTGGGACGACTCTCCTCCTCGCTCGCAACTGAGGAGCAATTCGCTGCTGCAGTCGTCTCCCCTGCGAAGAAACACCCGCATCACCTCGCCCGAGAGTCCAACGCCGGTCGGTGGAAACCTCGCCAGCTCACAGCGTCTGCAGGCCCTGCTCCCCAACATGGCTGGCGTTGGAGACGACGGAATCCATATCTTCGAGGACGACTTGGAGCTCCCAGAGCCAAGGCGGGACAGCATTGCCGCCGTCGATGTGGGTGCCAGCATGGTGACCAACGCCACAGCCAGTTTCTCAAGCGAGCTGAGTGACGTGGATGATGAGAATGAGCATGACCCAGACGAAGAAAACGACCCGGTTGTGCACTCCTTCGGCCCCTTTGGCGCCAACCTTACTGGCCGACTGGCTTCGGTGTCGACAAAGTCGCCCAGACCCCCCAAACCGCTCGGGAGACCTCAGCAGTGCCGTCGGCCGCACCATGCCTCTTCCAATGAGACGCTGAGCACAGCTGATTTGTCCTCGACCCCTTCATCCCCCACCAAGGAGAGCGTCTCGGGTTCCGAATCCTCCGTCTCTCTCCCTGTCGCGGCAATCAAGGTGTCGGACGAGCAAGTCTCGTCATCATCATCATCATCATCATCGTCACGATGCCCGTCCGCTGCATTGGCATCCACTACCACCGCCGTCCCTCAAGAAGAGGCGGACAAGCCGACGCCGTCCATCGAGGTCGCCCCAGCCGTAATCAACCATGTGATTAATCAGCTGGCATTTTCACGTCTTGCATCAACCCCCTTGTCCACCATCATGCAAAACCTGCCTAATGAGCACAAATCAGGACTGACCAAGGACGTTTTACGCGTCACTATTGAAGCAGCCCCTTGCATTGGCATAATTCCCCGCCAGGGCAAGGACGCTGCAGGGAAAGCTCTTGAAAGCGAGTATTATTACCAACCCGATGAGGACCATGATATCCAGCGTCGAAGCGTCGTTGACGCCATGCGCAAGCCCAGTCTGCGGAACTGCCGGAAGCAGCACAAGGTTCGTACACTGCATCCCCCCCCCCTTTTTCTTTTTCTTCTGCCATAGCTGTCCCATCTTGATGCCTCTGTCGTTCTACTCGCTCACATGACTCGTCTTGTTTCCTATAGCAATATTACTGGAAGCGTCCTAGAACACCTTAATGTGTACATGGCACGTAATTGCTCATTGTTACCACGAACCCAACGCCCATCGTCTTTTTTCCCGGCAATAATCCTCTTCCCCCCCCTCTCATTGTTATCCTTATGGTAGACGTGTGGATGCTCTTTGTTATTCATGTATATAATCTAACACCAGGCAACTCGCATTGCCTGATGACTTTCCCGACCACCATTTTTTCTCATGCGTCAGACGCCCTCCATCACCCTGGAGTGGTATGTCGTGGACGCAGGCTTCTTCCCACAACTATTGCATAATTTGGCGTCCCTGTTAGGTGCGTTTCCTAGATGGAGATGTTTTTTTATTTTCTTCTTCTCGCCACCGCGAGTTCTGTTTATTGGGTCGAGAGCTGTGTGCGGATTTGGATTTCTTTCTTGTGTGGACATGTACAGGGCAAATGTGAGTCTTTGAGCTTTGAGGCGAGTGTCTGCTAGGTTTGCGGATGTGGTTTTTGTTTGCGCAAGGACATGTAGATGGCTAGGGTAGTGATATAATGACAAACGTCTTGTATTAAGGACTATGGGTGGAGCAGTGTTGTAATGTCTGAATGCCTCTGTGCTCGTGAGTTGAGGGATGCGAAATGTCAGTTTTTTTTTTTACAGCTCAGATGTCTGTTCTGAAAATGGGTGTATTGTATTGAGTATATGGCGGGATGACGTGGCCATGTGCTGCATGGGATTAACGAATGAAAAGGAAATGAAAATGAATGGAATAGAAATCAAGAGCATAAAAAGAGGACAAAACGACCAGACCAGCGCAGACCACACCAAGCCCCGGCCGGCACCCAACGTTGAACCCCACCGGGCACACCCCGTCTACTGGTGGTGGCGACGTTTCACACGCATCCAGAAGGGCAGACGTCTGTCATTCTCCTGGTCGGCTCCTGCCTGCTTCAACTCGCCTGTATATCCGCGCATTTGTCTCTTCCAACACAGAGAAAAGCTCCGTGCGCAATCCAGGCCCAGCACAAGAAGAAAAAGCCGTCGAATCCAAAGGAAAAGAAACGCCGTCGCAATGTCCGACACGAGCATCCGTGCCGAGACCGATGGCAAGTCCACGTCCAACTGTGCGTGCGAGTCCGAGTCCAACCCCAGTACTATTCCCGTGGATGGGCCACAAGGTACAGTTGTCTCGGTTCTGAAAAGCGCCCTTGCCATGTCTTTTCTGCCTTTTTTTTCCCCCTAGCTCACACACACACTCTCTCTCTCCCTGTCTCTCTCTCTCTATATTTATATATTCCGTAAATAGTTACAACACCAACGCATTAACATATGCAGCCCCCCGGACGCACACACGCACCCCGGAAGTCATGGCCGCTACGGCAGCCTGGAAACCATCGTTTGATCGTCGCCAGTCGTGGAATAAGGAGGAGCAGAAACATGACTTGCAGATGAGAATGAGCGGGGTGCGGGACGTGAAGACTGGGGCGGCGGGGTTTACGGAGAGGGAGGGGCGGGCGGCGGTGTGATTCTTGGGTTTTGAGATTGACGAAGTTGAGATGAAGTTGGGACGAAGTTGAGATGAAGCTGGGACGAAGTTGAGATGAAGCTGGGACGAAGTTAAGATGAAGCTGGGACGAAGATTGCTTTGTCGTTTTGATGACTTTTACGACTTGATTGCTTTTCTATCATTAATGTCTACTATTGATTACTTGTCTACTATCGATTACTTATTGTATGAATCATGCGGAGTGAATATTTGCCTATATGTCGTGATTCTTCCTTGTTATTTAATGTCATTTATTCGTGATGGATGGGAGGAAAGGAAAAGTAAAAAGGGTGAAGAGGGGGGAAAGAAAAGATAGGGGTAATTAAAAGGACATAAAGCACCAAACAGACACTATCCATAGTCCTAAACATACTAAATAATTCCTATTTAATCCCGCTTTTGCCCTCTCCTGGTGAGCGGCATGGTCAGTCAAACAAAGGGAGTGGAAACCACTGATGGGAAGACCCGCCGTACGTACAATACCAACGGCATATCGAGTAAAGCACTGACGGTTCCGCATTTCATACACTGTAGTAACGCCCATCCCAGACCTCATTGCACGGATAGAGCAAAAAAACACTCGCTTATATTGATACCTAAACAAACGTTTCCATGACAATGATAAGTAGACAGTACATGCTGCCTAGCACCCACGCGCCAGTAATCTTGAAATCAAGCAGCAAGTGTCTTGAGCCGGAAAAAATAACGTCGGGCGTGTACAAACTTGGAATCGCCGCCAATAGCCGGACTCGAGACATACTTTGCAAGACATACTTTGCAAGAAAAAAAAGACAAAAAAAAACAGAGACGCCGTCTTGTTGCTCCTTTGATATCGTCATCTTAGACCATCCCTCAAATCACTTGGCCACCCGTGGAAAGATACTCTCCCGCCATGCTCACCACATAGGCCGTTCCGGCAACCCAGGCAGTGCCAAGCACCACTTTACGACCAAGGCCTCTCTTCTTCTCTCTCTTCTTCTTCTCCAAATTATCCTCTTGTGCCTGTCCGGCACAAGCTCGAAACTGGGGCAATTCGTAGTTGACATAACCCGTTGGGCTGGCAAAATTGTTTGCGCCCGAACGACTCCCCATCATGTCAATCGGGTTGACCGTGGAACCAGGGGCATCATTGAATGCTGTGCCACCTCGTACCTTGCGAAACACGAGCACATCTCCGCTACCCGATGCAATTTCGTATCCTTCCGCCTGCAGCGTGCTGAAATAAGGAAAGAACTTGGACGGATTCGAGACACGAAGTAGCACCTCGGCTGGAGTCGCCGGTGTCGACGTGTCGTGGACTCCAGAACATGTCTCGGCAACGCTCATCGATTGTGTATTGGCGTCGTATGCAAGCATCTTGTACATGACAGGCTGCTCTTCTGGCTCCCCAAGCTTTCTCTCCTTGCTCTGTCTGCCATTATTATAATGTCGAACAAATGTCGGACACGCAGTATGATCGGTGCTATCAGCCTCTATATAGCTGAGCTCGAGACCTTGAGGCCTTTTGGAGTAGGGGTCTTCTTCCAATCGCGTTTTCTCCGTTCGGTCCATTGTAGCGGAAAGTAATGGTTTCCTACCAGAGGTACCAGAAAAATGTCGATCCAGAGCTGGTTGCAACTTTGGAGCCTCATCCGCCATCTCACTTGGAAAGCTCTCATCCATAGAGGAGATGTCGGCGTCTTCCTTCTCGCACTCGAGCGCGCTGCTGGCTTTGGAAGGCGGAAGTTCAGTAGCGAGGTTGCTTGGGAGCAGCGTGGATTTGGACCCCGAATTGGACGTGTTCCACGTTGTTGCAAACTCTTCGGGGAAATCCCTGACGTAGTTACCAGTTAATGTGGTGCGTTTACTATCACAAAAGGCCCTCTGCAGCACGTCTCTTCGAATCTCTGCCGCCGTCTGTGGCTGAGTCTCCGTGTTTGAATTGTCAAATGCTTCAAGACTGCTTGTGCGTGTTAGAGGGTCTGCTTCCTCCACGGCCTTGTCGTCAGATTCGTTGTACATGACTGATTTATAGGCGCTCAGGTCGTCGTAAGCCTTGGACGCTTCCTCAGGATGCACGGGGTATTTCTTGTCGAAAGAGTCGAAGGAAGAGGGTTGGTACTTGGCAAGGTCTTGATAGTTCTTGCTGAGTTCTTCTGGATGAACATGTGAAGTCTTGTCGGGTTCTTCATATCCAACAGATGGATACTTTTGGAGATCGTCGTACTGCTTGGAAGCAAGTTCGGGATGAATGCGCTCCTCCGCAGGCCCGGTATTCGGAAATGAAGCGTACTTTCCCAAGTCATTGTATTGCTTTGAGGCCTCCTCAGGGTGTATTCGCGGAGTTGCAGGTCCAGAGTTGGAGTACTGAGAGTACAAGTGCAAATCTTGGTAGTTCTTGGAGAGCTCCTCCGGCGTAGGTTTTCGAAGCCCGTCAGGTTCGTTCCACTTGACAGGCCCATACTTGTCCAAGTCATTGTAGTCTTTGGATGGGTCGGCCGCCGAAACATCCTCCTCCTTCATCACCACCTTGGCGCCGATAGGTTCCGCCCTTGGTGTGGCATCTTGTTGAGCCGCCTCGTGAGCCTCAAGGAGCGCATCTGGGGCCACAAATGGCTTGCTATAAGTACTCAAATCGTCGTATTGCTTGGATAATTCTTCCGGCGTGAGTTTTCGAAGTCCATCAGGCTCACACCAGTGCACAGGACCATACTTGTCGAGATCATCGTAGTTCTTGGACAATTCTTCTTTGGTTAACGGAGGTAATCCGTCGGGCTCCTTCCAGGTCACAGGTCCGTACTTGTGCAGGTCGTCATAATTCTTGGAGAGCTCTTCGGGAGTTTGCTCGCGCAGGCCATCGGGCTCATTCCACTCCACAGGCTTGTACTTCTGCAGATCATCGTAGGAGGGTCCAGATGACTCTGCGGGAGTCACATCCGCATGATTCAACGTATCGGGACAAGCATATTTGTCCAGGTCTTGGTATTTTTTCGACTGTTCCTCTGGCGTGAGCTCAGGAAGGCCATCTGGCTCGTTCCATTCCACAGGTTTGTACTTGTTCAGGTCAGTGTATTTTTTGGATGCCTCCTCGGCGGTGGCTTGCCGCGGTGTGTTTGGGTCATCAAACTTGACAGTATTACACTCTTTCATTTGTGAAGCTGTGGCGGAGAATTGACCTGACGCGCTTGACCTCGCAAAATCGGTGTCCTGGACGGATGTTGTTGCACGCAAGACGTCGTCGGCAGTGACTTGTTCAGACTTATCGCCCTTCAAGTATTTGCGAATGTTACCGAGTGGAGACCAGTGTGCAGATTGATGGGAGGAGCTATCTTGTTTTTGGGCACTGAATAGATGATTGATGGCTTCACGCTCAACATCCTCAATGTTTCTACCCGGACGCAAAGCGCCCGAGAGCTCATCGGACCAGGACTTGATGTCTTGAATATTGATGTATTTTGAGGTCGCTGAGCCAGTGGGGCTTTTGGCGGCGACATGGGCAACTGCCTTCTTCATGACAGCCCGCACATGGTAATGTCTGGCCTTGTTGTCCCAAGATAGCTTGTGATTTGACGATTCTGCACACGGATGCTTGTGCGCGCAAAGTCGGCAGCGAGCGTGATAGCATGTGTTACCATGGCCACGACCATGACCACGACCGTGTCGAGCCTCGGTGCCGAAGCAAAATGCTCTGCGTTGGCGGTGTCTTGAGCAAAGGAGGACGGCGGTCGAAGGAGCCAAGAGCTGATTGCAGGTTCGGGCTGCACGGCGCGAAGCCAAAGTCAAGCCCGCAAGCCGACATGAGGTACCGTTGGCCAGCATCCTCACTGACCAGGAGGCGCTTTCAAAGGGAATGCACCGAGTTTTGTTCCGACAGTCTTTGCTTGTACTGCTTGGCGAAAAGCCAATCACGCAAATGCCAGTGACGTTGTGGCCACCCAGGCATCTGCTGCCAGAAGTAATCCTGAAATGACTTGTATTGCGACAGAACGCGGTTCGATCGTGGCGAAAGAGGCGGAGGCAGATGCGGAGACGAAGACGAAGACGAAGGCGAGGACGAAGGCGAAGGCAAGGACGAAGGCGAAGGCGAAGGCGAGGACGAAGGAGAAGACGAAGGAGAAGGAAAAAGGAAAAGTCGATGCTGGCTTGAGCAGAGCAACCGAGGGTCAAACGAACTCGGCTTGAGCACTCAACGGGAGCCACATGTGACTAGAATCGTCGAGGCAGGCGGGGCGGGGTGGGGGAGCCTGGAAGGTTGGAGCCTGGTGAGTGGGTACCTGCGCTGCGGGGCGAATCAATAATCCATCGATGACGATTGGAGCGACAAGGTCGGCGTCCGTCCGGGACGGGGGTCTGGGGAATAGCAAGGATCACTAGAGCGGCAATAAAGCGTCTTTCTAGTGTGTGGGGATCGAGGAGAGTGGAATGGACAGATAGGCGTCGCGAAGATGCGATGTGTAGTGGAAAGTGGAGGTCGAAAGTGGAGGTTGGGGTCAAGGCTGAGGCGGCCGCAGGCAGGCTGCATATGTACTCATCAAGCGACGGGTCGTGCACGACGAAGAGGCCTGGCTGAAAGGAGGACCATTGAAGAAACATGAAATGAGCATCAGCATCAAAGGGAAGAATAACTCGGGTCAAATGGGTCGTCTGGTGGCTCGGCGGGCAGCTGTGACCAGCCAGATCGCGAGTGCTGGGCGGGGTCAAGTGTGGGGCCGCCAGCCGCCAGCCGCCAGTCGCACCAGGAATCTGGTCATCCAATCCATCCAGTCTGCCCGTCGTGAGTCGAGAACAACGCTGTGTTCACAATTGATGCACATACTTAGTGCCTCGGGGTAAAGTAGCGCTCATTACACAGACTAACGTGCTGATTACCCCGGATTTCTCGCTAGTCCTCGACTATCAAGCGCCTCTAGTACAATGTCATGTCTTGGGAGACGGCGAGGCTGACGGTAAAGCACCAGAACCATCGGGTTCTCGGAATTTCAGACGTCAGGCATCCCACATGGCTCGGACCCACCACCAGTCAAGATGCAAAGTTCATTCATGAACCCTCGGACGCCCGAGCGCCTCGCCTCACCCACTTGGCATGCACGCCGAGGAAGAATTGGAAAAGGAAGAGCCAGCTGTTCTTTTGCTGTCGTCGTTCTCTGGCGCAGACTCACCGACCATGTCCTGCAGAGCACGTGACAGTCTTTGGAGTGACATGCATGTCAGGGCTAGCACGTGCTGAATAGTTTAGCATCCGCTGATGGATGTGTGCTACAACCCTTTGCTTTTTGCGCATCACAGCTTGGAAGCATGGATCGCTCTATAGGGTAAGCTGCAAGCTCGGGGTGATGCACGTGATCGGCAGTGCAGACACCACCAGGCCAGACAGGTCACAGGATAGGACAGGACAGGACAGGACAGGACAGGACAGGACAGGATAGGATAGGACAGGATAGGACAAGATAAGATAAGACACATGCCAGACGGCTTCAGAACAGCTCAAGCTCCGTCGTTAGTTTCCAAGCTGCAGTGGGTCGCGAAACTTTTTTACACCGAAACTGAATGGCGAAATGTTTATTAGAGAAATTCCGTGGACCCACTAGACAAGACACAACCAGCGTGCCGGTGCTACAGTCAGCCATGGCCGATAAGCGGCGATAACCACCACGAATATGTTCTTTTGATCACCACATCCACCACCCCTGTGTTCTTCTCCATCCTCTTCTGGTCGCAAAGCCGAACCCGACGCCCGAAACCAAGTGTACATACGATCCCTTCTCGTGCGTCTGGTCGGCCGAGTCGAGCATTCTGGTCTCCTAGGAGCCGACAAAGTCTCGGCCAGCTGCACCACCATTCGATAGGGGCAGACACACCAAACCACTTCACCGCATTGACACCTCATCTTGCATGCTTGGCACAACGTTCGACAAATCGACGGACAGACCTACTACTGAGGACTCTCCGCCCTCGTCTGTTTCCCGTTCCTCCATCATTCAACCGCCACGCTGTCAACCGATCCTTCATTGGCCAGTCGCCGCATCAAGTCGTACGGGCGTCCCAAACCTACTCGCCTCGGTATTCAGGCCAGCGCCAAAGCCCAAGCCAACGCCGAGTCGTTTCTCTTCTTCGCCCGCGCGATTCGTATCACGATTCGACATTCTCATCATACTCGCTCACGCATCAATCCAACTCGTAACATTTCAACCCGTAATTTGACTTCCGCATTGCGTTTGTCTCAAGTCCCGCGGCCTTCGACAAATTCTGTCTCCCCCCCGACCTCTCTGCCAGTCTGGGCGCAAGCATCGTATGGGGCCGCAACTCTAGTCGCAGACAATTATATATAGCAACAGTCGATATAAAAAAAATTACAAACGTATTGATTGGGAGAAACTTGATGAAATAATGGCCACCATAGAAGAGAAAGACGTCCACAGCGTCACAAGTACGCCGAATGGGACAGACGTCCAGCCTACGCTAACTTCGGTCTCCCTAACCGAGGACAACAGCTTAAGCAAGAATGGATTCACTCCCCTGATAACAGTTGTTGGGTTTCATCATGCCCGAGGACCCGAGGTTGAGAGTTGGTTCGGTGCTGGAGACGGTATCGATCCCGCCATCAGTTACGATTGGCCATTGCTGTCTTTCATGGCCTTGAGCGACGGAGCCCATGCGTGAGTCGTCCACCAACTTTGGCAAGACAAAACTGTCAGTGAGTGGTTTGGGGTGATACAGAACTGACCCAACATCCAGATCCGAGGAGGAGTTTTCTTACTTTACACTTTTGAAGCCCAAGACAGACTCGGAACCAGCGACATCGCTTTTTGGAATCTCATGCACAAGACAGCTCGACTCGTCCAAGCTGATCAACCGACCGGCCGATGTAACTAGGTCCACGGTGCAAAAGGCTGTGGTTGTCATTGTTGATAGCCCTCAAGGTTTTGGCATGTTGCGGGAGAGACTCAGCATTGTCACCCAGGCTTGGTTTGCGCAACGGGAATTTACGGACACGGATATTTTGCGACGGTTTCAGGAGAGTCTGGCCGATGAGAAAGCAAGGGGTACCCCGAAGGAGGAGAGTGAGCGGGATCAACACTTGGGTATGAGCTTGCGCGAGCTCATTCATGAGTTCAAGTGGCAGGCTCTAGTGCTACTCAAATGTTGTCTGCTGCAGCCCAAGGTACGAAATAAGTGTGTCCTGTCGATGCGTCATGAATGCGCCTCCCTGAAGACTAATACTTTTCCAAGATGCTGTTTTTCGGGTCCAGGTGTGACAGGCTTTGTATGGTCCAGTTCTCTCTCATATCATTGATACCCGGTCTTCTACAAAATTTGCAAGACTGTGCCGACCCTGAACTACACAGCTATGAGACCAAACTCGTTCAGCCCACAAGTCTGCAAAGCAGCAATCGAAGTTCTCTGCTATCTTTTATGGGACTGCCCTTGCAAATATTCGGTAAAGTTCGTTCTCGAGTCTCCCCTCTTCCCCCCCCCCCCACCCCTTTTTATTCATGACGTCGATTTGTGATGATCATCTCAGACTGACAAAACATGTAGGGCGGATTCTTCGGCCCCTATACGCCGCTTCAACAACTCGACATCTTGGCCGACTTTGGAACCAAATCCTACATCGTGGGTAGCACCAACTCCCTGCTTCTTCAGCAGAAGGACCGATACAGCGATATTCTCATCAATCTTGACGAAGACACAGTCAACATCACCTCACCTTCCCTTAGATCCGCGCTGACTCTAACAGCGGCGGATCGTAGATGGATTGACTTTCTGACTCATGAGGTGAATCAAACTTGGGATGAGGCCAACCCCAGCAGACCGAAAAACATGCAGTACGTGGGAAGCGAGGACTTTATTAGATCACAGTTCGAAGCGTACATGCTCGGGTTGATATCATCGGTCAAGTACCACAATTTCTTGGACAGTCAAGGAGAGGACATGTCGAGTCTAGGAGCCGACAGCGACCCTGCCGCGGATTTTGGACTTGAATGGGTAGAGGCGTGGGCTAAAACAGAAAACTATCGGATATGGAATACCCACACCGATGCAAACCTGTTCGCCGTCTCTGAACCCAAGCATCCATGTGCTGGAGGCCTGACCATGGATGATATTCAACGCCGAGTGGCCGATCAGATCAAGGATCTTCACCTCGACGAACGTCTTGCACAGGGCCGAGACATTCTCGGGAGAAACTTGAACGCAGGTCGCGAAAAGGCCTCGACCATGTTCAACAAACTCTACTCGGACATTGAATACCTACGTGAGTCACAGAGGCGCCGCGTCGAAGAGACACGTACGCAGGAGGGACCAAAGTCGCCTACGGAAAAAGGCGCATACCCAGTCGATCTCGCCAAAGCCCATCACAAGGTCAACTCTGTCAGCGCCAAGGCGAGCGCCTACATGTCCAGCTGGGCGACGTGGGCAGGCGAGAAGCGCAAGACCGGTGGCTGGGGCGCTGGCTGGGGAAAGAAGAATGGCAGCGATAGCGACGACGCCAACAAGGGCCATTCCGCCACAGCAGATGGCACGTCACCGTCTCCCAGCCCCATTGACAAGGACTACCAGATCATCAGCCCGCACAGGTCACGACCAACTTCCACATACGAGTACGAAAACCGGCCCCCGACACACGCATCTTTCAGCGAAAGCATTCTCTCCAGGGCCAGTGACCGTCCCCTAACGGGCTCTTCCGACGCCGAAAGCGACGCCTTTTTCTACCATGACGGACCTGAAACGACGGTCTCGCATGCAAATGATGACGGTGATGCCGACGCCGACGCCAGTCATGATGCTCCTAAATCGTTGTCAAAAGAAGATGATGAAACAGCAACACCTAGGCCCGTAATGGATGGATTTCAGACAGTACCAGTAGTAGGCGGAACATGTCCATCACCAAATCCTTGGAACAAGGAGACGGAATATGTTTCACTCAAGGAGACGGATGATTCACTCAAGGAGACGCATGATTCACTCAAGGAGACACATGATTCACTCAAGGAGACACATGATACACCCAAGGAGACCAAGCAGCCGACTTGAGAATAGAAAATGATCATCAAATAATCATACAACTTTCTAACTAAAAATACATCTCATACAAAATCAAGGGCAGTAAATACGGAGCAAGGATACAAACATAATATATAATATAGCCCATCTGTTATTTATTTACCCTTTTATATAATCCACAGAACAAATGCTTAATACGTATTTATTTTAAATATAAGTATATTTTTCTTCTTTTCTATTCCTGTTTTATAGTATCTATTTTGAATTTCTATTTCTTTGTC
Organism: Claviceps maximensis; assembly: GCA_018360255.1. Taxonomy (NCBI): domain Eukaryota; kingdom Fungi; phylum Ascomycota; class Sordariomycetes; order Hypocreales; family Clavicipitaceae; genus Claviceps; species Claviceps maximensis. Next base: position 61,696 of record SRPZ01000148.1, read on the forward strand.
GTAATTTGGAACATATTTATACTGATTTTTTTTTAAAAATATACGAAATCACTAAATAAGTAAAAGAAAAAGAAAAGAAAGACAAAGAAAGAGAAAAAGAAAACTATTAGCTCACACTAGGCTTCACTAATATCATAGAGCAATGTTTGGGATACTGGACTCGCCAAGGTACTTGCTGTCCTCCAGCGTTATTCCCCAGAAATGAGGCCAAGAGGGACGCTGTTCGTCTCCTTCCATCACCCACCCTGCAGGGTCTTCTTGTATCATCAACTTCATTTCTCTAATATATATAAACAGCCTGTTCAAAGATCATTTGGCCTGTTGGTTGAGTATTACTACCCTGGCTCTGGCTGTGTATATATACCCTCCTGTTATCTACTCAATGTCTCTGGGCCTGTTATACATCGTGACGTGCGTCGCAAACTCCAACCGTGCTCTGCGCAGCGCTGCCCGCCCTGTGCGCCTCATGAGCCTGTCTCGCCTCACAACGACTTTTTCTTTCTTGACCCCCCCCCATGAAAGACAACCAAAAAAATCGTCAAGACAACAAGAAGAAAAGACGGAAAACGTCACGAGTAAAAACTACGTTCCTGATACCCGGGCAGCAGCCACCCCCGATGCGCCCATCTGCTCGTGTGCCAGAAATACAATGTAAAATATGTATGCTTGAACTGCGAGAGGGTTTAGTCTATAAGCCGAAACTCTCTACTTGCATGTTTCCTCCACCCGAGCAGTCGGGATTCTACATGCCCCAGGATATTTTCTCGAGGCTTTCTCCAGATGACCTCGTTTCAGGCGCTGCTAGGATAATCTATGCGACTTGAATTGAGTGAATCCAGGATTAAAAAAAAGGAAGAAGTCTGGTCCAGTGCGGGATGAGGAAATCGGCCGTAGTGTTTGCTGAAATGAGCAGCTACATTGGCACGAGTTCACATCAGACACTAGTAAGTAGGTCTACGTTTGCCCGCCACGTGATTCCTTTTTTTTTTTTTTAAAGAAGAACAGAACCCACAGGACGAAGAGAGATGATGTTTGTGGTATTCATGCGAGATAGCCCAACTCATCATCATCAAGACGCTCGAGATATTCTTTGTCTAGAAGAATCTCAATGCATTTTTTGATGTCGCCCACTTTTGGAACAAACCTCGAACGAATCTGGTTGATGGTTTCACTGACTAGCTGAGTGTGCTTCATTTTTTTACGAGCCTTCATGATTCGCACAATCGCAGACTATAGAAACAAAGTTAGTAATCAGTGAGACTTTTGTTAATAATAAAAAAAAAAAAAGCAGCACGACGCCTTGATACAGAAATTCAAAGTGGGTAGCCCCGCGTACCTGTAAAACAAGCTTTCGATCTTCTTCAATTGTCTTGTTAGTTTCCACCTCTTCTTGTTTCGCCTCCTTTATACCACCCAAGTTCAGATTTACTCGGATCTTCTTGCTCTTGAAGTCATAATTGAGGTTGAAACTCTTCTCCGTGCCCGGCTTCTCACCTGAGCCGCCAGACATCAGGAGGACCTTGGCTTTGAGTATGACAGCGAGTGCTTGATCCAAGACCTCACTGCTGAGCTGTGTTGCGCTGAGCATGTCATCGTATGTATAGCTATCTTTCTCGTTGAATAAAAGTAGAATCGCCATTTGGTATATGGAGACTTGGAATGTAAAGGGTGTCTTGCTGCTCTTGCAATAGCCAGTTCTAATTTCACCCTTACACAGATGCCAAAGCCAAGTGAGTTTGCGACCGTCATGCTTGTGTTTGTAAAAGCGGACAAATCGCTCAATCTCGGTGGCGATCTCGCTGGGTGGGTGGAAGTTGGTGCTCGGTGGTGTCAGTGGCCAGAAACCGGTTCCGAGGATAGAAAATGTCGAATCCACCGTCTTGGGCGACTCGATGCTGTCGAGGTGTTCTCGAAACTCCTTGTTCAGATCCTTGGAAATCTGCATGTCCTGGAACATGCGCTGTAACTTGTTGGTATACTCAAAGCCACATGCCTCCTTGAGCTTGCTAATCATGCTTGTCTCGGCATCGTCGGACGAGGAATTGCTGTGAACGAGCCGGCGGGCGAGCATGCGTGAGTAGAATTTTTGGAAAACATCTTTGTCCTCAATGTACTTGAAAACCGTCATGATCTGAGTCAGAGTGCGCTCCAGGTCGGCCTCTTCGATGCTGGTGCTGCTCTTTCGTAGCAAAACATCGGTATACTTGGCCAAGAGTTCGGGGGATTTGCTTGAGCTCAATTTGCACACCTCGTTTCGATTGACAAACTCTCTACATGCATTATCAAGCGACCGAGTGAACTCGGGTTCGTCGTTGAAGGCTTGCTTGACAAGCTGCTGGTATTGTGAATGCACTTCGAGAAGAGCATCAACGTAGATTTTGGGCTCGAGTTTATCACCTTCCGATGACTGAACCTTCTGCACGGCGGCAAGACCGGCTTTGCGCACGTGGGTCTCGAATCTCGTCCTTAGAGGTTCCAAGCCGTCGGGAATGCGAGAGAGTAGGTTGTACATCCTGGCCATATCCTCCTCTCGGTCGTTATCCAAGAGGATCTGGAACTCATCGCGCAACAGAGTTGAATGATCGGCGATCAGAGCCATGTTGCATGTCTTCTTCAAGTTGACTGCAATGTCCATGTGGAGATACATGCTCACTCTCTCCTCCTCCTCTTCCAGACGTGCCTGCGCCTTCTTCATGTACTCGACCACGCTGTTCTCCGCGACAAACTGCTTCGATTCCGCTTGGTAGAACTCCCTAGTTGCTTCTAGGAAAGGGTTTTCAAAGTAGTAGCGATATACATCCAATGTTGGTCTGGACGGATCGGCCTCGTCGAGACCGAGGGACACGAAGGAGTCGACTACTTGCTTGATCTGTCCATGCTCAATCGTTTCACCATTACGTTGTTTTTCCACGAGCTTCAGCACTGCATCCATCACCTTTTCCGAGACGCGTTCGAACAGAGCCTTTCGCCATTGAACCAGGTGCAGCGTATAGACATCGTAGACATTTTTCTTGCCCTCATCAATCTCACGCTTTACCCAGTGACGATTCAAGTAGCGAAAGAGGTGCTGTATATATTTGGCTGCAGTGGTGTAACGGCTCCATTCCTTGATATAGTAGCCGAGGAGGGTTTCCTCGGAATGTGATCTGGCTTCGTCGACTAGCTGCTCGAGATGTTTCTGGAGGTACTCAATCAGGTTGTTGTAGAGCTCCTCGCCAAGTAAATGCGCTATATTTTGATCGCCAGAATCTGTCAGCCCACCCGTCTGGCCAAAAGCTGCCGAATGTTTATTTGGATAGAAGAGAGACAGCTTACCGCCACGATGGTTGGAGTGCATAGCAGGGCCGGAAAGTCCAACGGCTTTTTGCGACGTGCAAAAGTTGTGAACAGCACTAGACATCCAAAGTGTAAGCACAATGTGAACTCAAGACAGCCGATGATGTGGTAATAGACGAACGAGTATACCCCCATATACATCTGCATATCGATACCCTGTTCCAAATCGTTCATGACCCTGGTGATGCCCGCCTGCAAATATGCCCATCTGCAACAATCATGTTTAGCGAGTTTGATAGCGAGGATTGTCGAGCTCATGATCAAATAGCTTACGTTGCGCCTAGATCTTCCCGGTTGGGCACCGGGGGCATCTGGCTAGGACTGGCCAGGCGCATCGTCATGTCGTTGGAGGTTGGGATGATGCCGTGAAGATGATGGCCACGTGGGGGCCGCGCAGGGTCGATGTCCAAAGGGGGGAGGGGGAGTTGACGGGTTCGATGACAAGGGAGGCTATGTTTGATGCTTGGGAAAGAGAAGGAAGTAGTAAGACGGTAGCTACGCTAGGTAGTCATACGGAGTGCCAAAGACGGCAGGCGGCATTCGAAGGGAAGCGACTCGTACCGTATCGTACCGTATCGTACGTAATTCGAGAGAAAGTCGGCAAGGACCACGAAGACGTGGTGTGGTGTGGCTGGAATGCGAGTGCAGACTGGAAGGACGAAAGGTCATGCATGCAATGCGCGCGTCGAGGGATGGACTCGGCACGTGTCACGCTCAAGAGGGAAAGGGGAGCGGTCTGCGCCCTCCACGGCCAAAGTCAAGCCTCAGTAGCGGAACTGGAGGGAAGCGGAGGAAGCTGAAGGGACAAAGAGGAGACGTAAGAAGATGAGGTGACGTGAGGCGATGGCGGATGGATGGAGAAGAAGATTGTCGATGTTTTCGATCAGACTCATACCTCCCATGTCGCCACAGTCGTCAGTCATCAGGCACAACTAGGCGGCAGTCCAGCCTTTAATGTTTGAAGGCCGATGCACGTCCAGTCCGGTCCGGTCCGGTCTGCTGGACTGGGCCTGGTCTACTACACCGCCCAGCTGATGGGCCCTTCCAGTAGGTAGCCCACAGTGTTCGGCCGCCTGGCGGGTCACATGCAGCTGTCTGGAACAATGGAACTGACAGACTGGACAGTGCACAGTGCACAGTACACATGCAGTGAGTGTCGTTGAATCAGTCGACCACACTTCGACATTTGAGATTGCCTCAACTATCTGCTTTCCTCATTGATTACGCCCCCCCGGGCGTTCGTCTCAATCCACCGCCATTACTGCTAATTATTGATGAACACTACTCCTGCGTCAGTTCCCCCCTGGTCAAATATCGACCGACCTATGCTGGATATCGTACACCGTACAACAGACTGGGATCCGGCCAGATGGACTCCACACAAGTGCTGCAAAAAAATTCCCCGACAAGGCCGTGAACGTCTCCGTTGCCGCTTTCCGTCAAACACACCACAACGCCGGAGATGATATGTGCGGCCTCTTCATGACTTCATTGTCCGCTGAAAAGAAAAAAAAAAGAAAAAAAGAAAAACATCAACCTCGTATCCTGTTCATATCAAACGTTGAAGTCATCATTGTCATCACCACCACCTCTCCCTCCTTCCAAACGCTTCACCATTCGGACGATGTTGACGGCAAAGGTCATTGACCATGACATAAGTCCGAGTAGTTGAAACGCTGCCAGTGCCATGGACAAACTGCTGAGGGATACCTGTCGCGCCTCGCGATATATGAAGGTTTCGAACGCCAATGCCGTGCTCGCAGACTTGAATATGATAAAGAACAGGTCCAACAATATCAGAGAGATTTTGGACATGGCAGATCGGAGACCCAGTGGTTTCCCCGTGAACTCATCCCACATCATGTATCCAATGTAAGGAATGGCCACACAATCCACGACTATAGCGACTACCGACTGCGTGCACTCTGCGCTGTTCTTGTTCAGCTCGTTGTCGAACTGGTAGATCCGGGCCGAGAGACCAAGAGCCAGAATGGACGTGACCATGACACCGAATCGGAAAAGCAGGGGAGTCAAGGGGTGCCGCATGATGGCATTCCAGATTCGTCTAGGTAAGACGACCACACTCCTACTGTCCTTGGCTCGTCCCTCGGAATGGTGGAATTGGACCTTGATGTCCGAGTTGAACGTCGGCTGCAGCTTGTTCAGTGTCTCGTAGTCGACAACGTGTGACTCTACATTCGTCATACGGCCCCAGGACGAGGAATGGATAAAATCTTGCCACGAAATGGCACCCTGAGATGCAGCCGGTCTGTATTTGGACACGATGACGGGCTCAGCAGACCGCAGATGATCCCATTTCCTACCACGCATCGAGGCGCGCCCATATCGCAGAAAATGGGGAATTCGGGATCTGGACTCGCGACCCGGACCTAGCTTAGAATCTTCCCAGCTGATGAAGCCATCTTTGGATACACGACGCTGTGTGTCGCTGGGCGCGAAATTACTTTGACGCTGCACGGTACAGGCAGGGGGCTGTAGAAGACGGAATTGATCGTCGCTGACGGGACCGTGTCGCTGTTCGTAGGAATCGATCCAGGCTTTGCGAACATCAATACTTTTTATCAGCGGAAGTTGAAGGCGCTGTAAAATAAGAAGGAGAGATCAATGCGCGTCGTGGGCGGCGTTCCAAAAGGGAGATGGGGAGGGCATACGTGGTAGAGACCTGGGAGGCCGTAAGCGTGAAACCGAGTCAAAGGCCGCACCGTCACAGATACAAGACGAGATGTGAGCGCCAGAAGAAGTCGATTCTTCGACCGTTCGAGCAGGTGACGCGGAGAAAAGCGCGCTGGGATCAGACGTCATGTCCGGCGATGGCGGCACGAGAGAAACACAGCCACGCGGATTGCCGTCTGTTGGGCGCTAACAGCCTTGCATGATTCTTGTTTCTTTCTTTCTATCTTTCTTTCTTTCTTTCTTATTCGCGGATGAGCTGCTGCCGAGACGAAAAGATGCGGGACGCGACGTGTTGGTAATTTCTTGCAGCGGTTGGCGACGGGCGCAGACGATGAAGTCGGCCACGCCGTCACAGGTTGACGAGACCAGTTGACCACACAGAAACGAGGGAGGCAAGGGGGCTGGTATTGATGGAAATCGCGTGCAGACAATTTGAGAAAGGTGCGAGAGGCCGAGGCCAAGGCTGAGGCTGAGACTAGGACTGGGCTGAGACTGGGACTGGGCTTGCGCTTGGGTTTTGCGCCAGCCAGCGCTTTCTCCTGTCTTTGTGAAGCAAAGAAACGCAGGGCCAAGATGACGAGGCCAACAATGGAGTGTTTGGACCAATGAAAACAAGACTGGCCAGACAGGACTTGACGCTATGAGGTGATGACAACGGCTAGTCCTAGTGACGACCCGGTTCTTCCAGGTCAGCGCCTCTCCCTTGTCTGGGAGCCCCCTGGAGGCCTGCCTGGGGGAGCCTGCACGTCTGGTCTGCTGGCGGGGCCAGACGCTCCGCCAGATCGAGCACGATCCCTGCAACCGACCGACCGACCAGAGTCACCAGATCCCCCCCCCCCCCCAGACACCGGGCATTAAAGACGGCAGCCGACTGGATGCTTTCAAGTTCAACTATAGCCATGAGCCGCCTGGCTGCGTTGTATGCAATGCAGCATGATTGATTGACATGGCTGAATCAAAATAATACAGCTATTCTCGCAGTTCTTAGCATGCAAGCGACTTGTCCGCGCCGCTGCGTTCCTACTCATGTTGCAGTCATCAGTCGTTGATGACAGACGGTCTGTCGTACGTACCATGTGCGCATATATATACATATGCATAATACACATACAATACACATACAATACACATATATGTATGTATATGTACATACATACATACATCTATGCATACATGCATTTATACGTATGTATGTATTTAGTATGCATTAATCCACGTACAGTGTAAAAACCAGATGCCAAATTGGCCTGAAGCACGGACGTCCATCACTCGGTCCTCAAGTGCCGAGAAATGCAAATCTCCACCTGGGAATAACGTCCGAGACGAACAACGTGGCACGACTATCACGGCTAGCATCATGGGTCGGATCTGGTCTGGTCTGGTAGGTAGCACCATGACCTCACTCGTATCAAGGTGAACGGCAAAGTGGTCCCACTCCCGACTACCTACCTACTATTCTGGTTTGTTCATCTCTCCCACCCTCCTTGCTGGGGCTTCCATGCCTGTGCGAACCAGACTGAATTCTGTAGAACAGACAACACGTCCTCGAATCCGCCTGCTCCAGTCGGAAAGTTTGGCAGACCAGACATTCAACCAGCCCCTCCAGTCTCAAGGCTCCCAGCAGTCACCCCCCGGCAGTCAACCCCCAGCAGCTCCCCCAGTCCAGTCAGCTTCAATGTTCAACCTTCTTCTTCCCAAGCGCCCCAGTCCCCTCCCTCCAGCCTCATCGACGCCCAGGCGCTGATCACCCCGCTTTCTTTGAGTTCCAGCCTGGCCAACGCTGTCTGCATGTGGTCTGGTCTGATCTGGTCTGGGACGTTGAACCCCACTAGAGCTCTCCGCAATAACTTGTCTGGCAGCGTATGGTAAGCCCGTGGCACCAAAGCAATCAATCAATCAATCAATGATGGCGACGACGGCGGCGGCGGCTTGAGTTTTGCATACCGCGGAAACAAAAATAAATCCAATAGCTTGAAAAGAAAGCTCTGTCCCAGACCGTTCCGGTTCCGGATTGTCCGTCCCAGAGAGACCCCTTTTTTCCCTTATTTGCCCCCCGCCGCCCCGTTTTGTGACTGCGGCAATCAAGTGTCTGTCTAGTCCTGTATATCTGTCTGTCTGTCTGTCTGTCTAACTATCGGCCGGCATTGATCGCAGACGTGCAGAGTATCAGAGACCGACCATGGCGACTGAACAGCAACGACTTCCTACAAGAGAAAGGCGGCCCTCCACCGGAGCTCCCATTGTGGATATCACTGGTGGAGTTGGGCCCGCAGGCATCTCGCGTCCCAAGCATAAACGAACATTTACTGGCTTCGGAGCCGGAGAGATCAAGAGTGTCGAAGGCATGTATTCACAGTCTCGTCCACGCAAACAAGCCTCTTGAATCTTTTTTATCTCTCCATCTAACACAGACTTTCCTGGTCTGGTAGCTTCCATCCCCGAGCCCCAACGCGAGGCCTGGAAACGAAGTCAAGTCTCCAGCTTTCGCGACAAGGATGCCTTCGAGCGAGAAGTTGTTCGCCATGTGGAGACGACCCTAGGACGGAGCATGTTCAATTGCGATGAGATTGCTGCCTACTCGGCCACCAGTCTCGCCTTTCGGGACCGTCTAATCACCGATTGGAATAGGACCCAGCAGCGCCAGACGTATCGTGACAGCAAGAGAGTGTATTATCTGAGTTTGGAGTTCTTGATGGGAAGAGCTTTGGACAATGCTATGCTGAATGTTGGTGCAAAGCATATTGCCAAGGGTTCGTCTACTCACTCTTCACGGTGCCATACATAACATCATACAAAACACACTCTCCAGACCAAAATGTCACCCACCAAACCCCTCATCCTCTACTCCCACGCCGGAGG
>SRPZ01000149.1:0-69859 GCA_018360255.1 Claviceps maximensis
AAAAAAAACAAAAAAAAAAAAAAAAAACCATCACTCACGCATCTCTGTCCTTCTTCTCCCCTCCACCTGCGCCCCTCTAGACCATCTCGTCGGTGTCCCCAACGTCCAGCCTCCGCTCCCCTCGGACTGGGAAGTCCGTCCCACGCACAAAGTCCACCGCGTCCCGTACTCGCTGGCCCAATTCTGGGACCGCGGCGTCCGCCAACGACTCGAGGAGAAAGCCTCCAGCCTGCAGGCCGTGCGCAAGAAGCAGCAGCGCAAGACGGGCAGTGCCACCGGTCTCGGCGTCGGTGAAGTGCCGCGTGACCTGAGGGAGACGGCGAAACGCACACCCGCCGTGCGAGACTGGGTGCGGGTTTTGGAGGAACCCGTGCGGCAGTTCCTGCGGGAGGAACACCAGCGGCGTCTTCAGCAGCAGCAGGTGGTGGCATCCTCTTCGCACGACAAGACGGACATGTCGGCTGTGTCGGACGTGGATTCCGATGACGAGGAGATTGTCTTTGTCGGCAGGGACGGTGCCATGCGCGAATTGCGGGAGAAGAAGGCTGCGCGGCATCGCATGGCCTGGAACCAAGTTTCTCATGAGACGGTAGATTCTGGCGTTGTGTTTGATTCCTTTGGCGATGAGGAAAGCGCAGCATTCAAGTATGTCCTCCCTCCCCCCCCTCCTTTGTTTGTTCTCCTATCCTCTTGAATCCGCCCCTCTTTCTCGTAATATACCACACCTAATGAGAGACTCATCTCGTCGCAGACGCTGGCTCGCTCACTCCATCTCCGACTACTACGGCCTGGCATCCCAATCCGTCACCCTGGCGCGCACATCCACCCGCATCGTCTACGTAGGTCTCAAGCGCTCACAGTTGACCAGCGCGGTTCATGTGTTGAATCATCTTCCTCGGCCGCTGTGGGAATTGTGTTGAATAGCGGGTTTTTCTTTTCTTTTCTTTTCTTTTTCTTCTCTGTTTGTTATAATATTATTCATTCCTTCGTTCATTCTTGGTCTCTTCATTCTTTTCTTCATTTGCTCCAATGGCATTAGATTTCAGAAGATGGCACCGAAAATATAGACGGTTCGCAGGGCCTCCTGGCCTTCCCTTCCTTCTGTTTACTTCAATATCCGACATGGATCGAGACATTGTGTTTCTTTATCCCACTGCTTACGTCCTTGTGTCTTGGATGTCTCGTGCTGGTCTTCTTTGTGCCTGACTCTACGGTAGTCTCGCGGCTCGGCCTGAGCCTGGCATGTCACTTCCAAGACGCGCTTCTAGTTCCTTGAATACACGAGTAGTGAATCGACTAGGGCGTGACGGCTGCATGGATGCGCACCCGTGGCAGAGCCCTTGATTAATTCTTTCCGTGAGAAAGCTTTTCGCAGGGTTAAGATGAGTGTAGAAACATGCTGGCACTGGCTATTTGGGTGCCATTCTTTGCTTGATTTGCTTGGTGGGTTTTCATGTCAAGGTTTGCCCGAGAGTAAAAGGGAGAGAGGAAAAGAAGGTGGAAAGAGCTCATAAATATATATGAGAGAGAGAAAAATAGATAAATTAAGGACTACATATATTAATAGAGGCTTTGAAGAGAAAAGGGAAATGGAACAAGCAAAAACCCCTAGTAATAAGTAAATAAGGCAGAAAGACATCCACGTTTCTTAAACATCAATGCAGAATGGCCAAATTCAATTCACAACACGGTACGAAATGCGACTTTATCAAGGGCAGAATAGCTGCCAGACATGAGGAATGACTTAAATAATCAAAGACATACATGCATATATGGGTGAAACAACACGATCTCGTATTCCATTACAGCCAGAAGTGTCTTGGACTTCAATTTTTACTCGGTGGCTGTGGCAGTGGAGTGTTCCGAAGGGGGGGGGGGGGGGGGGGGGGGGGTTCAGTCCGGAAACTCCCCGTACTCGAGCTCTGTTGTCGACTCGTCTTGTTTTTCTTGCGCATGCATTTGTTCTGCCCTGTCGCACTACTTGGAGTTGTGTCGATGCAGAAACACATGAAGAAAAAGAAGGAAGAAAACGTCTGTTTTGTTATCATCTTAGGAGTCCTTGCTCCAGGGATTCCTTAGTTTGTGTTTGTATCACGTTACGGAGCTCAGCTAGCCACGGCCTTGACGGATTGAAGGGGCAGTGGCTGCCGAGATGACACGAGACGAGGGTTGGGGCTTGATCGCTTATTTCGGTCCTGTCAATGTGCGACGTGAGATGCACGTCCAAGTTTTCCGTCTCCTCAGATCCAGCGTCGGTCAAGAGGCACTCTATGCGTTTCCGCAGAAACGATAGGTCGCAAAGCGTGGCGTCATTAAGCACTTTTCCGAGTCTTGCTTGACCGATTCTCAGATGACGCATCGTCCAGGCATATATAAATCCAAGCGGCCATCATGACTGGTTTCTTCTCTTGAGTCAGAGGAGCTATACCTTCTACAAGTTGACTCGTGAATACACGTGCCGGAAATATTCGTATCTTCGCCTACCAACATGTTGTCGTACAAGATACTCCTCGTAGTGTTATCAGGTATCGCTGGCGGGTTGGCCTTGGAAAATGTCAGTATACTGACGCGTTTTCGTCTCTTCTTTTCAGCACGACAGAGTAAAGACTAATCCAGAGCTTTGACAGGCTATTGTATTTTCTGAAACATCATGCAAGGGACAGCAACAGGCTCTTGAGCCGAATGGCAGATGTACGCTGCTCAGTGTTGGCTTGTATGAGGCCCTTTTAGCACCAACGTGCCCAGATGCATGGCTGACCTTGTTCTCTTTATAGGATAGGGAAAGCTCAGGGCGCCAAGGTTCCGACGGATGTTGTTTGCGACTTCTACAGGTACCCTATGCTGAAATTATTCCTCTTTGTCTCACTCCGCCACCTTTCTGACTTTGTTTTGTAGCGATGAGTCTTGCTCGGTGCCGCTGTGGATTGGTATGGAGGAGCCTGGCTCTTGCCGCTTCGATGAGTTGGAGATTGAAAACAAAGCTCTCAGTGTTCTCTGCTACGATGATAGCCGATCTGACGAAGTTTAGATGGATTTGAATACCTGGAAGTTGCACAATAGACGTTCTCGTCTTATAATCGATGATTACCAGTGCTTGTTCCTCATTTGTTCTGAATTCAAGATTCCCAACACCATGAGGCACTGCAGAACCTGCCGTTCGACTCCCAGTTTCCTTCCGTAGTGAAATATTTGATCACCCGTTGTCATGGTCAAGAAGGCTATAAGACCAGAAGCGCCGAATTCCTCGAATAAGCTATGTGATAGCACATGCGCCGCACGCACATTCATTCCCGTCTGTCTAAAGAACAACTCCCACGTAGTATTTCCAATCGTAGTGGTCTTGTCTAATTCGATCAGCTGTGGAGCAAATCGTATCATCGGTGACAATATCCATCTTGAAAGTGTCCTGTTTCCGCCAGATACGAGGTGGACAGAAATGTTCGCTTCCAAAGATGAAGCAAAGCACACAAAGTCTATGTAAATATCTAGATCCTTTGGTGACAGCTCGATCGTATCATCTCTAGGCCCAGTTGACTCGAGCACGAAAATAGTGAGCCTTGAATACTTTTGACTCAGATTATAAACTCTCTGACGGATGGTCGTCGGCACTTTTGAGCCTGGCAATGGCCTTTGCCTTATCTGTGAAAGAGTGGTCACAATGATTCCATCTTCGACGGTCAGGGCCACGTCAACTTCGGAAGCTTGAAAGCTAGTGCCATTCCCCATGCCTATGTGACTACAGAAGTCTCTGTCTATCAAATGATCCACGGGCCAGAGCTCTTCCAGGTGACGTATTACTGAGTGACCGAGTTGTATTGAAAGTAGACAAGATCCTGTTTGGCTAGGGTTTAATATCTTGGGTGTCATTGCTGGTAGAATGTGTTTGTGGCGTACTTCGGTCTCAGGACTTAGCCGTTGGCTTGTACGAGAAACTGAAGTACTTTCAGCCCTCTTTTTCTTCGACTGTGACAAGCTAGCCGTGACTGAGGTTTCAGAACAAGATATGGGATGTGTTGGATGTTTTGCGGCGCCCATAATTGTCATGAATTGGGAGAGCAAGTGACTAGATCCAAAATGCTCTCTTTCCAGGCCTAGTTGTGGTGGCTTATCGTCACGGTTTTCTTTGACACAATCTGACTGACGACTCTGTTCTGATGTAGAGGTACTTTCCATTTCTTTGGCACTCTCGGCATCTCCGTCCTCTTCAGAAATAAAATGTGCAGGACACTGGATAAAAGTCTTGGAAAGTGGAATAGCATCATGTGCTGTAGTTTCGCCCTCGGAGGTGTTGTGTGGTAGTGGTAGTTTATTCATGCTGTCACTCCCAGAAGAAGCACTTTCCACTATACTCCCATCATTAAAAAAAACTTGCTCGCATCTCTTTGGCGTATCGCAAACCATCTGCATTTCACCACGGCTGTCAGAACTGGGCAATGGCAGAGTCAGGACCTGTGCCAATTCAGGCGACCTTGAACTAGAGGCTCTACCATGACACGAATGCGTGAGTTGCGCCGCCATTCCATTCATGTTCTCATGACGAAAATCTTTCGATGTTGATGATTCAATCTGCTGCACATTTGCGCTTCTGTTAGTTCTAAGTAGATCTAGTGTCGAAATGACTGATTCTGGTTCAGAACTCTTATCGCGGCTGACATTTGGCGGTACGTCTTGAATTGGAAGTATGAATAAGTCCTCGTGTAACTAAAATGTGAGTCTAAGGCTATGAGTCGGAAGTTCTTCGTTGACTTACATGTTTAAGTGGTTCTGACAAGAAATTCCGAAGGCTTTCGTTCACCATATCTACTTGTGACACTATTTGAGCCAACTTTGCGTCTGCGGTACTCCATAACTTCGTTTCATCTTCCAGCTCGTGTAATAAAAATAGTTCCAATTTCTGAGCGGCTGGAGGAAACGCGAGTCCCTCATCTTTCTTGTCATCGAGGCTAAAGATTGGCAACCACGCTTGAGCAAGGTTAGGGTCTCTCTAAGACCGAACCTGCTTTTGATATTCGGTTATTTCAAGATCATTGTCGAGATCCTCTATCAATTCTGTCGAAAGAACCAAGTTATTGTACACGTCATTCCATCTAGGGAGTAGTTGAGAGAACTCGTCGTCGACCACCTTGCATTGTTTTTCCAACTTTTTCAAGGACGAAATTGAGCCAGGCTGGTCCTCATCTCCTTCCAAATCTGCTTTGAGGCTGGGTAATGAAGAGCAGTACCTGTCGCGTTTATCTGCCAACAATTCTGTCTGGGGAGAAAATGCAGTAGCGTTCAATGTCTTCAAATGACTATCGGGATGGAAGGAGGGATCGTGGTGGTCTATGAAACAACCTTCTTCGAGTGCATAGTTCCACGCAGCCAACTGTTCTGTCATTATTTGTATTTTGTAGTGCGAATTGAAATGTATCATGAACAGACGCAAAATGAAGATTGCGCCGTTGAATCATCATTTGCAGCAGAGGGTTTCGCCCTTTCTCTTTTTTTTTTTCACTTCAGGATAAAAGATGGCAAGTACATGATCTTGTACTAACCTAGAAGAGCGCCTTGGAGCTGCATGATATTTTATGCTGAGGAAGGGACGATGCTCATTCCGCTCTTTCCGTGTCGCTTTAATACATCGTACATATAGATGGTATGTACCTACTAAGCACACTCTAATCCTTGAATTGTTTTACAAAGACACTTGGGCAAGTGTCTTTGTAACAAAGGGACCTGGTCAGTATATGCGGTGTTACCTGAACTGCGAGCGATTATTACGTGTGATAAAAAGTCTTTCGTACAGTCACCAGGAAGTCGTCCCTCAAGTAGATTTGTAAGATAATTCAAGGGTCAGACTGTATGTAGTGAGTCGGGTGAGGGACCCACATAACTAGCTGCCTAGGTACCTATGTACCTAGGTAGGTACATAGCTTGAAGAGCTTCCCTTGACTGACGAGGGTCCGCGACTGCTACATCTGACCGCCGATGACGGCAACAACCGCTCGAGCTTCCGTGTTCACGTAGTCCTCTACGTTCACTAGCTCTTTACATGAGAGGCTGCCTCATGTCTCCTGGTTCGCCGGCCTCAACATGTCGTTCATTGCACCGATACATCGTCCAACTAGTATTCGCCATGCTTTACGCATCAGGTTTCTTTCCCCGGACGTAGAGGACTTGGTGGTCGCGTGAGTCGTTTGAGCTGCGGCGGCTCGTCCTGTTTTCCAGATGGGTGATGGATGCATTTGAACCCCGCCACTGACCTCTATTGTGCAAATTTTTAGCAAGGCAAACCGGCTAGAAATATGGCGCATCACAGACGAGGGCATGTCTTGCCTCCATACCAAGCTCATCTATGGGACTATTTCCATGCTTCAGCGGCTGCAACCCAAAGATTCCGATGTCGACTTACTCTTCATTGGTACTGACCGTCTACAATACTTCAACGTCGCTTGGAATCCCAAGACAAACCAATTAGACACAGTCGAACAACCCATTGAAGACATAGCCGAGCAATATATGCGACACTCTCAGAGCCAAAACAAGTGCCTGGTTGATCCGACTGGCAAGTTTATGGCCATGCATTTATGGGAAGGCGTTCTTAACGTATTCCGCTTGCCAACCCGTAAAGGCATCACCACGAAGTTGGTGGCGTTAGACCAAGTGCGCTTGACTGAGCTATGGATGAAAGCGAGCACATTCTTACACAGCAGAACTGGCCATCCTCGAATTGCATTTCTGTACAAGACTCAACTGGATGAAGAGGAGGCTCGAGTGGCAGTATATAGGCTCACCGTGGACGACAGAGGCGGAGACGTGGCTAAATTTGACCCTCATAAAGAGAGAGAGCTTGATCAGGTCATCCCTGATCCTTATGCTTCCATGCTCATCCCGGTCCCAGTAAAAGAGGAAAAGCGATACCATGTTCGTAATACCGAAGGTGCAAAAGCGCACTTGGGGGGCTTACTTGTCGTTGGAGAGACTCTTTTGACATATTTCGACAGTCTCACTTATTCGAGTGTGTCTACTCTTCTCCAAGAACCCAAGATATACGTCGCATGGGCCGAGTACGATGGTACGAACTACTTGCTCGCCGATGATTATGGCCGATTGGACCTCCTCACGATCGAGACTGTTGTAGAATCGACAGGAGATGTAGTCACCAGCATGACCGTGTCACCGTTAAAATTTCAGGATTCGACACAGTTTACATCACGAGCTTCATCGCTGGTATACATGGGTGATAACAGGCTCTTTCTGGCATCTCACCATGGGGACTCGCAACTGCTTCAAATCGATCTTGCCACACGTCGCATGTCGCTGATCAAAAGTTTGTCCAACAATGCACCGATCCTAGACTTTGCGATAATGGACATGGGCAACAGAGAAGGGGACACCCAGAGCGGAAGTGCCTTTTCTTCAGGGCAAGCCAGGATAGTGGCTGGTTGCGGTGCATACCATAGTGGGAGTTTACGGAGTATACGCAGCGGCGTAGGACTGGAAGACGAAGGAATCCTCGATGACATACAAGATACCAATGGTCTATTCACATTGAAGTCTCATGAGGCAAGTCACACAGACACGTTGGTGGTCTCATCAGTGGGAGACACTCGTGTTTTCAAATTTGACGTCATGGGCGGCATTGAAGAAGTGTACGAGTTTCAAGGCATGATGTTTGGCAAAGAGACCTTGCTGGCGGCCAACACATCCGATGGCTCTTTACTCCAAATTACGCCGCAATGTGTCGTTTTGCTTGACGCGGAGAGCGGGGTGGCAGTGAATTCTTGGGACTGTCCCGATGGAAGAATTATTACAGCAGCCTCTGCAAACTCAAAATGGGTACTGCTGTCCATAGATGGATCAATGCTTGTGTCATTAGATCTTCAAAATCAACTGGCAGCGAGCTCTCGTGAAGCAACTCACGACTCAGCAACGAACCAGACGGATCAAATATCATGTCTGCACGCGGCCGGAGATTTTCCAGAAGTAGGCATCATCGGCTGGTGGGCTTCTGGTACCATTTCACTTGTGGACCTGGCGACATTACGATCACTACATGTTGAATCACTCAGGAACACCGAGGACAGTGCGTCTGTGCCTCGAGATATTGCTCTCGTTCAGCTACATCCACCCGATGTTTCCGGACCGACTCTTCTTGTGGCTCTCGAGGATGGCAATCTCGTTACGTTCAACGTGTCACCCGTAGAATACAACCTATCTGCACGCAAGAACATCACGCTCGGCAGCAGTCCTGCTCGACTACACATATTGCCTCAAAATAACGGCACCAGTAATGTCTTCGTCACAACTGAACACGCCAGTCTAATTTACAGTGCCGAAGGCAGGATTGTTTATTCCGCGACCACGGCAGACGACGCAACATATGTTGCGCCATTTGACTCTCAAGCCTTCCCGGATTCCATAATACTTTCTACGGACAACCATGTTCGACTGTGTCATATTGATAAAGAAAGATTGACCCACGTAAAATCTCTAACGGTTGGAGAGACGGTCAGACGGGTCGCGTATTCTCCAACTCTCAAAGTCTTCGGGCTCGGCTGTATCAAAAAGGAGCTTATTGACAACGAAGAGGTCATTACAAGCTCATTTAGGCTGGTGGATGAGATAATCTTACAAGAGTTAGGAAAACCATTTATTCTTGACGGTTCTACGTCTCTGGAGTTGGTTGAAGCAGTGATCCGTGCAGAACTACCCGATAGCATGGGTAACTGGGCTGAACGATTCATAGTTGGAACCAGCTTCATCACTGACGAAGACGCGGAAGAAAATGATACTCGTGGCCGCATTCTTGTGCTCGGTGTCGACGAGAACCGACAAGTTTATCAAATCATCTCTCATAACCTCAAAGGGGCGTGCCGATGCCTTGGAGTCATGGGAGAGCATATTGTGGCAGGTCTGTCGAAAACTGTCGTGGTGTACAACTACTTGGAAGAGACGACTGCATCTGGATCGTTACAAAAGGCAGCAGCCTATCGTCCGGGTTCCATTCCAGTGGACCTGGATATTTCCGGCACTACGATTGGAGTTGTCGATTTGATGCAATCTTTGTCCTTACTGGAATTCTTTCCTCCGCAAGATGGATCTAGCGCTCGACTGGAGGAGAAAGCGCGGCATAATCAGCCGGGATGGGCAACGTCGGTTTGTCATCTGGATGGCGAGAGATGGCTGGAAACAGACGGTCAAGGAAACATTGTCGTATTGGAACGCGACGAGGACGCGCCCACAGACTACGACCGCAAGAAGCTGGCCATTATCAGTGAAATGAATATTGGGGAGCAGATTAATCGGATTAGGAAATTGCATGTCGCATCCAGTGAGAACGCCATAGTATCACCCAAGGCGTTCCTCGGATCGGTGAGTCAAGAGCCTGCAAGGGATTGCAAATACACAGCTGCTAACAAGATAATTGCAGATTGAAGGCACGCTATATCTATACGGAGAAATCGCTCCCGAGTATCAAGATCTCCTTCTCAACTTCCAGACGAAGCTGCAAAATTATATTTATGCTCCGGGTAATATCAGCTTTGAACTTTGGCGCGCTTTCAGGAATGAAAGTAGGGATGCCGAGGGTCCATTTCGGTTTATTGACGGCGAGATGGTTGAGAGATTTCTGGATCTAGACGAGGGGAGACAGGAACTTGTATGTGAAGGACTTGGACCTAGTGTTGAGGATATGAGAAACATGATTGAGGAGCTGAGGCGGATGCACTAGGGGAAGAAAATTGCGTGGAATGTACTATCATGATTGGATGAAATGCCACAGTCTAAGAGATGAATAAGTACTATGTTGCGCGGTTGGCATGAAGAGACTGAATAAATGACGACCGACTTGTATTGTATGTACGTTGGGCGGAGTTGCATCGTCCTCGTGGCGCGTGCCAGGGTCGACGGGAGTCGATGTACATACAATGGTACGTACATATTATGTACAACACACACGTGCAAGCGCGGAGTAAGTACATGTGTATGTATGTACTTCTGCAGTCGGGTGATGGAGGGTCTCGGAGGGGGCACTTGGTACGTACTCCTATCCGGGCGAGTGCGGGAAAGAAAAGCAATTGCACCGGACATTTCTGCATTTTTCTGAGTCGGAAGCGGTCCGCCCAATCAACAGTCGCCAATTTCCGAGCTCGCAATCTGGTTGGCAGCCTCAGGCAGGCCTTATTGTGCGTCGTCCCAAAACTTTCGGCAACGCAGCCATCGTCACAGCCGAATCGAATTCCAAGGAGCAAAAAGATCTCATCACGCTCTCGCAATAACTCCTCCTCTCCTGCCGCCCACGCATCCCGAGCACCGCTTGTCACCATGGCGTCTCTCACCTTTGCATCCAGGTTATGCCTGCGCTCGGCTGCCAAACCCGTCGCCCCCGCGATGCGCGCCATCAGCAGCACCGCTGTGCGATCCGACAGCGCCGCATCGGCCTCCTACCAGAGTCCCTTCAAGATGGGATCCGACAAGGGCAGCTCGATTCCCGACTTCTCAAAGTACATGAACAGCAAGGGAGAGGGATCGAACAAGGTCTTCTCTTACTTCATGGTGGGAGCCATGGGTGCCTTGTCTGCCGCTGGAGCCAAGAGCACTGTTCAGGGTACGTCGTTTTCCGGCGACAAGAATCGGGGCTGTGAATTACGATGAAAAGGAAAATGAATTGGTGCAGAAAAAAAAAACAAGAGAAACAGGCCTGAGATGAGCCATTGAGGCGTCTATGCGCTTGGAAAAAATACGTTATCCGCGGCATGCTCATGTATCAATTGGATGTTATACTGACTTTTTTTTTCAATCTTCTGCTTTTTCCCCGCTGCTTAGAGTTCCTCGTCAACATGTCCGCCTCCGCTGATGTTTTGGCCATGGCCAAGGTTGAGGTTGACCTGAATGCCATTCCAGAGGGCAAAAACGTGAGTGTGGACAAAAAAGAAACGACAACCAGACTCTTCCCGCAGCCAAGTAATCATTCTCTGACTCCGAAATCAGGTCATTATCAAGTGGCGTGGTAAGCCCATCTTTGTCCGACACCGAACCCAGGACGAGATCGATGCCGCCAACAAGGTCAACGTCAGTAGTCTGCGAGATCCTCAGTCCGATGAGGAGCGTGTCAAGAAGCCCGAGTGGCTCGTCATGTTGGGTGAGTCCGGGTCTTTCCTTTTACTTTTTTTTTTGTTGATCATCAGGTGCTCGCAATGCATACTTTTTTGAAAAAAAAAAAAAAAAAAAAAAAAAAAAAAAAAAAAAAAAAAAAAAAAACCTTGTCGTATCCTTTATACTGCGGCATACTAAACTGGTTTGTCTGGCTTAGGTGTCTGCACCCATCTCGGTTGTGTCCCCATTGGCGAGGCCGGCGATTACGGCGGTTGGTTCTGCCCTTGCCATGGCTCGCACTACGACATTTCTGGTAGGATAAGAAAGGGCCCCGCTCCCCTCAACCTCGAGATCCCCGAATACGACTTCCCCGAGGACGGCAAGCTGGTCGTTGGTTAAATAGACGAGGGGTCGAGGTGTACGAGTAGAGCTAGTCTCGCGCGATCGATAGATAAAATATGCTTTTATTGTTTTCAGAGTCTCGAAATGAATGCAATATACACAAAAAAGTGGTTTTAAATGTTCAAGAGAGAGGGGGGAGAGAGAAGTATGGACGGAAAGAAGAACAGACAGTGATTGGGTGAGTTTACAACACAAACCCTCAGCCATCATGGTTCTTTTGTAGGGACGCCGGTCCTGTTTTCTAGACGTAGGCCAGGGCCCTTGTATAAATCACAATACAACATACTGCGAATATTATTTTTCCATGTTTTTTTCTTCTCTCTTATTTTGGCAAAAGTCCGATGCGAACTTCTTGTATTGTTTGGCCGTCATGTCATAGTATTCTCTTTGAATTCGTCTGACATTTCAGTATTTTACTCACTGAAATCCATTGGGTGGCCGGTTTGGGGGTCCGCACGGTGCCTTATACTTCTTTTGACCAGCGATGTATCATATATACGGCTGAAGTAGACGAACAGTAATGGTTTTTTTTTGTTCTTTTCAATTTGAAAACCTAGCTGGGAATTCTCTGGAAACTGTTGGAAGTCCGCTTCATTTTGACATTTCGGAAAAAAAAAATCAGGATGTCTATATAATGGAGAATGGTAATCAAAGCCAAGTGTTGAGTTCCTTTTTTTTCCTGGCCCCTATTTTCCCTTCCCCTCTCACGATTTCCCCCTATTTTATTTTGTACTTCCTGGAAATCTTCTTTAGTGACCGTGACCATCATCTTCTGCCCTCTGCTCCGGATCCAACTTGATTAGCGTGTCAATTCTCATGATGCTGATGCAGGCCTCCACCGCACTCTTCAGCTGGCGGACTTTGCTCATGCTGGGCTCCAAAACTCCCAGCTTCAGCTCATCTACTACTTTGCCACGCATCAGATCCAGACCGTAGTTCTTGTAGCCCTTCTTTTTGGCCAGGCTCTTCTCGTCTTCGCTGGCGTCTCCCTCCTGGATGCGTTGTGACAGAGCATGCCGTGATCGCAGCTGCGCGACTAGCTCGGCGCCGTCTTTAGCGGCGTTGACTGCTAGAGTCTTGGGAATGATGAGGAGGGACTGCGCAAATTCGCCAATGGCAAGCTGTTCGCGGGACCCGACTGTACCGGCAAACTCTTCCAGATAGATGTGGAGGGCTGTCTCTACAGCACCGCCTCCGGGAACAATGCTGCCGCTTTCGAGGGTTCGCTTGACGGCACACAGGGAGTCGTGGACAGAACGTTCCATTTCGTCGAGCGAATAGTCGTTGGGTCCCCGCAGAATGATTGAGGCGGACGAGTGAGCCTTGGTTCCCTTGACCAGGATGCATTCGTCGTCAGAGATGCGCTCCTGGCTGACCGAGTCAGCGTGACCGAGGTATGAGGGCTCGAACTTTTCATCACCGTTCAGGTCGGACAGCGTGCTCAGCAGAGTTCCACCGGTGGCTTTTGCAATTCTTCGCAAATCTTCCTTCTTGCAGCGTCGGACGCCCATCGCACCGCGCTCGACAAACATCTTGAGAACCAGGTCGTCGATCCCCTTGGTAGTAAGGACGACGTTGGCTCCAGCCTTCAAGATCATCTCTACTCTCTCCAGGACCATGCCTGATTCTCGAGCACGGATTTCCTCCAATTGCTGCGGGTCGTCGACGGTAATCTGTACGCCCATCTTCATCCTCTCCTTTTGCAGGTTCATGTCGAGGAAGGCAATCTTGGCATCTTGAATATGAGTAGGCATAGCCTGTGAGGCCACGGTGCAGTTCAATGCGTAGCCCTGAACCAGCACCGACTCCAAAACACTTTTTCCGTGAGCCTTTAGGATATTGACAGCCTTGACCGGGTATTTGTTTTCATTTCGGTTGTTCGTGGTCTTGACAGCTTGCATGGCATCGACAACCATGTTGGAGAAGAATTCCGAGTCGGCTCCGATGATTTTGCTGGACATGGAGGTTTTGGCAATATTAATTAAAGACTCGCGGCCGAGGTTCTCAACTTTGATGCTGACATTCTCATTCAGATACTTGACAGCTTCGCGAAGGGCCAATCGGTAGCCGGTGATGATGGTGGTTGGGTGGATGCGGTTCTTCATCAGCTCGTTTCCTCTGCGCAAGAGTTCAGCAGCGATAAGGACCACTGAAGTCGTGCCGTCGCCGACTTCCTTGTCTTGCTGTTGTGCCAGATCGACGAGGATTTTGCCAGCGGGATCTTCCACGTCGAGAAGACTCAATATTGTGGCGCCGTCGTTGGTGACCGTAACGTCCTGTTCCTCGTGTGAGAAGGGCGGGGGGTGGAAGCGAGTTTAACAAAATAAATGGAAGGGGGGGGGGGGGGAGAGGATTGACTGCAGTTGCATGAGAAAGCTTACACCAATGTCGTCCACCATCATCTTATCCAGACCACTGGGGCCAAAAGAGCTTTTGACGACATTTGCGATTGCTTGTGTGGCGAGCACTGCGATGACGGTTAGCTAGGGACGTTGTCGGCCGACTTATCCTTGTCGTCGTTTGTCCAGCTGCTAGCCTGCAGACATACCATTTTGATCACGGATGTCGGAGCCTGAAATCTTCTGACCACCCAAGAAAAGAGTGCCGTTCCGGGGCTGCTCGAATATGGACGCCATGGCTGCGGCAGTCCGATATGTCGGCTTGTCGGGCGATTTGTGTCGTTGTCGTAGACGCGGGTGGAGTGTGGAATTTCTGTTTCTGCCTGCGGGTTGTGGTGTTGAGAAGCGCCGTCCACCAGCCGGCAAAGCATCAGCATGCTCCGCCAAGCTGCCCCTCGAACTTTTTGCCGGAGGCTGGAGTTGTTCCAGCTCCGGACCTGCGCCGTTGGTGCTCTTGGCGCTGTTGCAGTGCCCTGGACCTTCTCCCTGGTGGTCGTGGCACACGGGCCGGGGCCTGAGCTAGGACCACGTCTAGGCCCGGAGCCATGATTGGCCAGCGCATCGCGCATGGTCTGGACTTTTGGCCCTGTGGCCTCCATTGCCCCTCTTGGAACATTGTCAGGCCTGGCCTGGCCTGGCCTGGTCTGGTCTGGTCTGGTCTGGTAGGATCGAAGAGCCCGCCCGCGGGGCACGCTTGGCACGCACAGCAACACAATTGCAACGACGAAGCCGACACTGCTCCGATCCATTGTTGAGGCTGAGGGAGGAGTCATACCAACTGATCCGAGCTCTCTTATCTCTTGGCTTCCCCCCTCCTCTTATCGAGGGACATCCGCCCTGAACCGCCCTCTCTCGTCTTGCTATCCTGGGGTCACTCTTAGGACAACAGAGCGGCTCAAATTCATTCGCTTGAACATTCATTACTCTTACTATTTGTTTCACAACACTTCCCTGCCTTGTTCTCGTCGACGCCGAGTTGTTCGCGACCAAAAAAAAAAGGAGAAAAAAAAGGCGAAAAAAAAAAGAAAAAAGCAAAAACACAACACCAATCGATAAATAAAAATGGAGGCCGCCGCCGAACAGTCGAAAAGTGCCCTGAAAAAGGCAGAGAAGCAGGCCAAGCTCGCCGCCGACAAGGCAGCCAAGGCAGCAAAAAAGGCGTCTCTTCCCATCGTCGGGGGCAAAAAGACTGACGACATTATCGGTATCACAAACTCCAAGGCGGAAAACTTCTCGGCATGGTATCAAGAGGTTGTGCTCAAGGCCGAAATGGTCGAGTACTACCAGGAAATCTCTGGTTTCTTTGTCCTGCGTCCTTTGTCGATGCATATCTGGAACACCATTCGCAGGTGGTTCCAAAGCCATATTGAAGAAATGGGCGTTGAAGAAACCAGCTTCCCCATGTTCTTGTCCAAGACCTCTTTAGATAAGGAGAAGGACCACGTTGAGGGCTTCGCTCCCGAGTTGGCTTGGGTCGAGAGAGCGTATGTGTGCCTCATTCGTTTCCCTTTCACTCGTTTCCCTCCATGATCTCCATCATTCTCTCAGCAACTGACGCTTGCAACTGTTCAGTGGTGATAAGAAACTCGAAGTCCCTGTGGCTATTCGTCCCACATCCGAAGCTGTCATGTATCCTTACTACTCGAAATGGATACGCAGCCACCGAGACCTGCCCCTTCGACTCAACCAGTGGAACTCTGTGGTGCGCTGGGAAGCTAAGCAGACCACTCCATTCCTCCGAACTAGAGAATTTTTATGGCAAGAGGGTCACACTGCTCATTTGACTGAAGAACTGGCAAGCAAAGAAGTTTTGGAGATTCTGGAATTATATGCTGGTGTATACGAGCAACTTCTCGCCGTTCCTGTCGTTCGTGGTACCAAGACGGAGAACGAGAAGTTCGCTGGTGGCTACTACACCACCACCGTAGAAGGATATATCCCCTCCAACGGCCGAGGCATCCAAGGCGCCACCTCTCACGCGCTGGGGCAGAACTTTAGCAAAATGTTCCAGATTACAGTGGAGGACCCTCAGAACAAAGGTCAGCACGTCAATGTCTGGCAGAACTCGTGGGGACTTTCTACTCGTGTCATTGGTGTCATGGTAATGGTCCACGGTGATGACAAGGGTCTTGTGTTGCCTCCCCGCATTGCCCAGCTTCAGGCTGTTCTCGTTCCCGTCGGCATCAATAAAAACACCACTCCCGAAGACCGGAAGAAGCACGAGGACCAGATGGATGAGATGCGCGTTACCCTCAAGAAAGCAGGCGTACGATCCGATTCTGACTGGAGAGAGGGCTACACTCCTGCCTGGAAATTTAACGACTGGGAAATGAAGGGTGTTCCCCTGCGTCTTGAGTTCGGACCCAAGGATGCCGCCAAAGGCGTCGTGACGTACGCTCGACGTGACACTGGTGAAAAGGGTGAGGTTCCCATTACAGATCTCGCCACCAAGATCCCCGAGCTTCTCGAGACAATCCAGGCGGATATGTACAAGAAAGCGGAAGCATGCTTCCGGGCGCACCGCAAGAACATCACCAACTGGGACGACGTTCTCCCCTCTCTGGATGAGAAGAACGTAGTGCTGATCCCTTTCTGCCTCGATGGCAAATGCGAGGACCGCATCAAGGAGCTGACGACCCGAGCCGACGATGACCGAGACGTGCCTGAAAACCAGAAGCTCCCCTCCATGGGAATGAAGAGCTTGTGCATTCCGTTTGAGCAGCCTGAAGGAACCGATTTTGTTTCTGGCGAAACCGCATGCCTGAACCCCGAATGCAAGGCCAAGGCTCAGAAATGGGTCATGTTTGGCAGAAGCTATTAAAGCAGAAACACGAAATTCACAGACGAGGCAAGAGTTGTAAAAACGGGGGGGGGGGGGGATCGAAAACAAGACGTTCGACTTTGTCATAGGCGCTCGGAGTAGGTGTGTGGTTTTAGGCATGGTATATCAATCAGGAGGCGAAAGGGGAGTAGAAGGGGAGAAGGGGCAGTGCCGTTTCGTGGATAATGGATGAATGACGACTTGGCAAAATCATTTACGATATCTCTGGATGGATTCTATTAGTAAAACATCTTGAATGTAGTGTAGGAGCATTCGGCATTCGGCATTCGGCATTTCGTCGTTAGAAATTCAAGCTATAACATATCTATCTATGTGCTCTTCTGCACTCTTTCGTGCGTTGTTCTCATGCATATCTAGTCTTTGTCGTAGAGGTACCATCTTGAGAGATTCATAGAATGATTTCACACCCAACGAAGGAATCAGCCATGCGATTCAAGAAGTTATTATGAATCATGTAAATCGCCACGTCCTCTTCTAAATCCAACCCCTCAGCACCACTCAAATTTCTGGTTGTCCACCCATTCTACGTCCGAGACGGAGCCCTCGCCGAACCATCTCAAACTCGCGATGCATGATGTTTCGCGAACAACCAGCTCGCTTGGGAGACGGACGGATTGTTGCATCAGTGCCCGTAGGCGGTCTTCGGGGTTCCACATTTCTATTTTCGAGCAATGCCATTCTTGTGCCTGGCTTTGAGCGACAGCCATGATTGATGCCATGGCCGTGCACAGGTCATGATCCGGGATGTCGTGGTCCTCGAGGGCGAAATGGAGAATGTTCATGACGTTCTTGTCGGGGGATTGGCTTCCCCCGCTCACGGCTGCGGACCAGAGCATCCAGACGCGGGAATCCGGACGTCCGGGAGGGGTGTACATGGCGCCGTGAACGGTAGGAGCTTTCCCGAGGTGATGGGTCGTCGTGATGGCTGCTCTGGTGAGGTACCATTCGTACGTGGCCAGATCCGGAAGGATGGCGACTCGAACGGCACCCGGCTGCAGTGGCGGACGGGCCAGTTTCGCGCGCAGGGTCTGTTCATCCAGCTCCGCGACCATGGCGAGGTTATCATTGGTGATGAGGGTCAGGGCGTCGTCCTGCGTATGCGTGGAACTGGTGGTGGTTGAGGGCGGCGTGACGGCGAAGCTCAGATGTGTGCTCGGGAAGGGCATCCACTGGTGCTGCGCGTAAAAGGTCTTGCCGATATCTGAGAAGAGGACCGAGAACTCGGCACTGCCTGGTTCTTGCGACTGTTGGCGCGCGAGCTTGTCTCCGAGGAGAGACAACATCTTGGAGCTGTATCCCCTGCGGCGGTTTTCTGGTGGGGTGAAGACGGTGGCTACGCCGTGAGCAGTCACGTCTCGAACAATGCCGTTGGTGCCTCTGACGATGGCTCTCTTGTGGTAGACTTCCAGGGAAGACAGGATCGGTCGGTCACTGTCATTGCTGGTGTCTTGGGCGAGCGCCCAGATGGTCAAGCCGCCGTCTTTGGTGAGTCTCAAGTTCAACAGTCGTTCCTCGCGGCTCACGTAGGCCTGGGGCGTGAAGATTGACCCCCATTGAGGTTGGTGTCGCAGCCAAGTCTTGATTCGCTCATCCGGGGTAGCCTTGGCCAGGACGAGAGAGGCCGTCGTGAGCGTCATTGCTGCTACAAGTAGTATTCGCCCGCCTCAGTCACTCCGATGCTCGAGTGTCACGAGTCGCTCGCTAGTCGCGGGTCACGAATCAACTCGTCGAGTGGCGGAAAAAAAAAGAAACGACAAGCCTGCCTGATATGGAAATTACCGGGTGTAGTGGCCGTTCGTGGACGCGGTGGTAGTACAGAGAATGAGAATGACTGTGTGTGCGACGGAGTGATCGTGGTTGGGCTTGTGGGAAAGACGATTATCTGCTCCAGTCGTCTTCAGTGCTCACTAATTCTCACCTCTAGCCCAACTGTTGACTTGAGAGAGGCGGGCCACACGTCACACGTCACACGTCACGTCACACGTCACACATGATGCAGTCCGGACTCCGGCCACCCACGCACGAGCCGTGCTTTCATTTCGCCGCATTGATGCCTTCATATTGCAGTCTGGTCTGGTCTGGTCCGTTCAGGTGTCTATCCAACGTGTCTGATGCTGTCTGGACTCTCTGGATTCTGTACTCTCAACTCTAGTGCTGCCATCGTTGTGACTGCGAGTCATGGCTGGCCGTGTAGGGCACGCATACTAGGCCAGAGTCCAGACGGCTGCCGAGCTGCTTCTGAGCTCTTGCTGAGCTGCTGAGATGAGCTCGGAATAAGATGCCTGGTGCTTACATGTCAGTATGTTGGTTCGCCCGCTCACCTCTCACTTTTTCGCTGATACAATATGGTTTAGATGAGTCGACGCGCGTCGGCATATCCGGCTCTCGATCATTGGTAATCCTTATCTAACACTATCGTCTTTCTCGTCTGTTCATCTGCTTCGTCTGCTTCGTCCGTTCGTCTGTCTCAACTGTCAATCGGTCACGACGACTGCCGCATTTTGCTGACTGTGTGCCAAAATCCCCCTTTCAGCGATTGATCAACAGCCAGCCATACATGCTTTCTACTATACGCATACTTTCGACTTTCGACTCTCGACCTTCCTCAATACTGGGCCCACAGGCGATGCACCGTCAAGACGACAAGGGCCATTTCCTGACCCAGTATGGCAGATCGGTGCGCCTCGCCATGAGCGGCATTTTGGCGTGGGTGTTGCTCGATTCCACTTCAAGTTTGCTCACTTTTTTTGCTCCTGTCACATTTCCTAGGGCATGTCGTCATCTACTCTCCTCTTAACATCTGTGAGTTTCATTCCTGTTTCCACTTTTCATTTATTTATTTGTTGTTGTTTTTGTTTGTCTTTCCTTCTTCTTCTTCCTTCTTTCTTGTTTCTGTATTTTCAAATTGCATTTTTATTCCGTCTTGTATGGGTTTCGTCATCTCATTCCCAATCTGTACGACCCCGGTTTGCTGTGTCTCAAGCCATGGCGCCAGACTCGACCCGTTGGATTGGGACACAAGACATACCCGAATCCCGCCCATCTGGTTCGGTGGACGCCGCCGGAACCCAGAATAAGCAGTGAGCACCGGGATAAATTCCAAATGCGAGTCCAAAAGAGAGCAGGTTGCCGGGACCAGCTGAGAGCCACGTTGTGGAAAATACGTTTCTGCTAGCGCCCAGCCTCACCACAGCCGAGGGTCAATATTTGGGCTTCGTAGGCGATGAAACGAGGGGGGGGGGGGGGGGGGGGGGGGGGGGGGGGGGGGGGGGGGGCGAGGGGATACCTTCTGCGCCACATGCTCCCATGTCTATAATTGGCGACTTCCGGCCACCTGGCACCGTGTAACCGTGTTGCCGGAGCAGGGAATGCGTCTCATCATCAACGATCGGGTGGCTCGAAATACGATGAGGGAGAGATCTCATCCTGTTTTGGTTATTTAGGTCCCCTTCGAACTAATTAGCCATTCGTTTTTCTGGTTCTGGGACGGTGTAACCATGATGTCGGGTATTTTCTCGAGCTTGACGCCTTGCTCGTTTGTTCAACACGTGTCGGACAGTTTTGGAAGCCAAAATCCACCAGTCTCTCGCTTCGCCAGCATGTGACGCTCCGTCCTTGCTGATCCAGATCTTCTTTCACCCCAATCGAGCCGGCGGGTGCAAGATTGAAAGGAAGACTTGTCTGCTTTACCCGATGAGTCCTGTCGAAATTGACCTCACACGCCAGTGAGCAGTATGCACCGCCGACGCTGCCCATTGCCTAGTAATAAGCATAATTATGCAATGAATGACGCATGCCAGTCGACTGGCGGTTGCATCAGGATGAGAAGAAGTAATCGGGCAAGCCGACCACGTGTGTGCATGGCCTGGTATAGTATGTCATATTCGGCTCCGTTTTGATATAGTCGGGTCAGTATGTGTCTGCGTGCCGTTTGCCTTTGCGGACAACTCAAGAGACACATGGCAAATCTAAGTAGGTATGTAGGTAGGTAGCTATCTGATGAGAAATATTACTGTTGGTGGGGTGTGTGGGTAAGCGTAAACAAGTACCTCCACATCTATACAGATATGCATAAAAATGTATGTACACCCACTGGTAGGAAAGTGAAGCAGGGTTGCATATTGATTTCAGTCGGTGCTTAGGCTTCGCTGTTCTATATCCGTCAGCTTCGCAATAAGCCGTGGAAATGCTTGGTAAATGACTTCCAAGGGCACCGAGAAGAGAAGGGGTTCTGTTTCACCTGCGCGTCCACCCAGTCATCAAATGACAAGCAGGAGGTGACATCGATCCGCTTGGTCTCTACATATGTATGTAGTCGTCAAATATTCTCCTAGACCAGAACCCAACCCCAGACCCCAGACCCCAGTCCCCAGTCCCCAGTCCCCAGTCCCCAGTCCCAGACCCTAGACTCCAGGACCCATCAATAGCAATCAGACAGTTTCCTGAGGGCGGCGGACCCTTGCTCTGATCTGACTATGACTCTGACACTCACCTCCCTAGCGCATGCACCTTTCAGGCACAGTTGGGCTGATTATGAGCAAGAAAAACAAAGAGCCTGGTCACTCTGGTCTGGTTGGCATTGACTGGAACATTGGGGCGTCGGGACTCGGGACCAATTACCCGGCTCCGTGCCGGATCAGCTCACAGCCTGAGCAAGAGGGTGTTGCCCCCCCCCCTCCCCAGATGCGCAATGTGGTGTCCGCCTAGTTTCCAGCGGGCTGGCTTTCCTAGTCGTTACAGAGTTGTTCTGTGGACGTGATGGCGGATCTAGACCCTGGGAGGCGCCCGTGGTAGATACTACTAGGGGTCATGGACGGCATATGCGAGAACAAGCAAGGCCAACGTCAGGATTGTACTGCTCAGTCGTCGCCTCGAAACAAGGCGTTCTCCTAGACATGTCAGGCTAGGTCCAAGGTAAACAGATATATAGCGGTTTGATTTTTAAACTCTAAGCGGCTGCCGGTGTGCAACCAGCGGCAGCAGCTGAACCGGAGCAACGCATCATGATTTGCAGGCTCTGACCGTCACAAGAACGTCAGCTCCCCAGGTGTGGCCAAGTCTGGACCCCATCGGCACATGCCATGCTGAGGCTGTCGATGATTGGAATGTTTCTCGTGAGCAGCTCACCAGAGTCACCACAAGGCCGGAGCCGCTGCGTTGACAACGGGCGTCCTGCGCCCTGGCCCCATCGTGTATCCATCGTGTATCCATCGTGGCTTTTGTTGCCGATGAGCATCTCTCTTTAGCGCAAGCTGCAGCGCAGCATGCAAGATCGCCGAGTCGCATTTCCCATTTCCTTTTTTGAAGGGTTCAATGTTGGTTTACTTGTCTCTGTGATGGAAAGAAGCGGCGAGGAGCCAATGCTAGACTCGTATTTTGTCGTGGTGTTATTCCGAGCGGAAGAGAACCAGACAACGAAATGCTGCAAAAGAGACGCCGGCCGGACTGGGCGGGCAGGTGCGATCAAGCGAGGGTACCAAGGCCCAGGTACGTACCGCCAGACCAAGACATGACGCAGACTGGACATGGGCGGGGCACGCAGGGCACGCAGGGCACGCAGGGCGCGCAGAGGACTCAGCAAGGTGAGAGCCAAATCGCCAGGCCCTATAGGGCTGATTGATGTGCGCATGCGCTTGCAGCGTCGAGCCAGACATTGGTCATTGAAGCCGCAGGCTGGTGCCGAGCGAGGAAACTAGCGCGGCGCAGCCAGGAATCCAGGGTGGCCCGGGGTCTCGGGGGGGTGTGCAAGCCACGCAGGCCAGGTTGGACCCACACCCCGGCGGTCGGGAAATTTATTAGCCAAAGTCTGTTTTGGCCCGTCTGTCTGTTGCACCTGCCTTGTCAACCACACCACCACAGCATGTGAATCCCCTCCTTCGCCAGCGTGCTGCTAGCCACCAGCCGCCTGCTGCCAGCTGCCAGCTGCCAGCGGCCACCAACATGGCCTGCTCGCCCAACTGATACCATGGCGGACTCGACGTGGCTTTTCGGCGGGCTGCTGACTGCCAGATATGGGCATCCACGAGCCAATAGCTCGTCCACTCGGCCACCTTTTTTTGGTCGGCGATGCCTCATCTGCCCTTCTTCCATCCACCGCTACATCCATTCATCCATAATGCCACCACCCGCGGCGGCACGCATTCGTCGCGCACGGCGTAGCCAGACCTCCTGGAGTCTTGACTCCTGCCTGGGTTGTTGATAGGCACCCCTCCAAGCGTCTTGTCCTGTCTTGCGTGGTGGCCGTTTTTTATTTTATTTTTGGCTCTGAATGGGATGGCCTAGATGGAACTCCTCGAGTCTTGGTCTTGCGTGGATGGCGGCCATGCAACACGCCCCAAACCCCCCCCCCCCTCTCCCCAGTTTCCTCTCCCCTCTTCCTCTCCCCTCTTCCCCCCCCCTTTCCCACCTCTGCCCCCCTCCTCTATCCCCTACACCCCTTTTCTCCGTTGCGTCTTGGATGTTGTCGCCCGTCGATGATTCTATGACAGCAAGCTCCCTAGCTGCTCAGGGGATCACATTCGAGCGTGGCCCTCGCCCACTGTGACAGGATCCCGACTGGAAGGTCGCGGTGACGATGGTGGTTTTTCCCTTTCGCGTGGCGGCTCAGCCCCGGCATTCTGGACTTCACGCCCCAACCTCGGGAGCCTGAACGAAAAGTCGGGTTTCACACGCTTGTACTTGCAGATTCTATAGTATGCTTCCCTTTTCGTTATTCTAACAGAGACATGCTTGAAGAGAAAAGAAGGCTGTTCGGCATGGCGTCGATTCTAGGCCCCAAACTCTTAAATACTTCCCAAACCACGTTGCCTAACCGGCATCCGAAACCTTGACTCTTTCATGTGAGACTTGTATATATATTCATCAACTGGACATCTCCGGACAATATATCTTCAACGGGTTTCCCCGCCCTCTTCGACTCTTGTACATCCATTAAGTGTAACAGGTTTCATACAATGCATAAGAATTCGCCCGCAGAACATCAGCAGCTATCACAGTACGATTTCCCAAAAGTTCTCAGCATGGAGAGAAAGGGAGAAGAATATTATGATGAAGAAAGAAAGAAAAAAACCCTCCCAGAAAAGAGAAACAGAAAAAAGAAGAAAGAAAGATAAAAATCACCACGTCGTTTGCTAATGCCATGTCCTGCTTAGAAGTTCGAGTAAAGAGCCCCTGATGTCAACATTCCCTGTCACCAAGAGGAAGCGTGCAACACGCGCCAAGTTTGCAAAGGTTCGGACGGGGTGTGTCACTTGTAAGTATCTCTCACTGACTTTCCCTCCCGGCATGTTTGATGCTCACGGGCTTCTTGAAGAGGGAATTCGATACTAATTAGCGTGCACAGGCAAGTAAGCATACCGTGGGATGGACTATGATCCGATGTGCGAAGAATACCGAGCTGACCATGCTACAAAAATAAAATAGAAAGCGTCATGTCAAATGCGATGAGACAAAGCCTGCATGCAAGAATTGCATCAAATGGGCTGGTTATTGCAGCGGTTACGAGGCAATCCACAGCAACCCAAAGTCAACGACCACGAATTCCACCATGAGAAAGCCCTTGATCGCTCTCAGTCCCGATCTTGATGTTACATCATCTCCCGAAGAACTCGACATCACATCGCAAGACTACTTCTGGCAGTTTCATTCCCCAACGGCAAGTCTTTCACCACCTGCCTCAATCGACTTCCAAAACAGCCCGTACACATATCCAAGCTACGCCGCTGCGTCGTACTTCTCTGCCACCCCGCCAGCCACAGTCTTTGACGACATATTTTGGGACTGCACCCTCCCTCAGTTGATACAAGACAGCGCAGCCATACGATATGCCAATCTTGCAGTTCACACGCTTATCTACGCTAAATGTCCCGAGTCGGCGTCCCTTGGCAAAGCTACAGGTCATGATTACTATGGTGAAGCCCTCATCTGCTACGGGCTAGCTTTATCAGAGACCAGGAAAGCCACATCACAAAAAACCGACATCCTTGAAGCAGTGATAAGCTGCATGTTTTTCGTTATTTTCGAAACTCTCAACGGCGACAGAGCATCTGCTCAGGCCCATTCGCAAAGTGGACAGCGACTATCAACCGAGCTTGGCGCTGAGGATTTCCATCAGAGCCTGCGAAGTGTACTGCAGTACTTGGCGCAACAGGTTCGTGAGTTTAGCTTTGATCACACCGATTTCTGTGCCGGTGAGAGTCGGCGCAGCATTTTGGAGAGTCTCGTCTTCTAGAGACCCTTTTGTTGATCATGAGTGCCAGCATTGCTCTTTTAACCTTTTGTCTCATTAACTCAATGGAATTTGTATGCTATCTATTTAGCGTGGCGTAGCGTCTGTCTGGGGAATTTCTCTTTATCATGTTTCCTGGGTCTTGGGCTAGCTATTGGAAGCAGAAAAAATGGCGCGCAAGAAAATTATCGCAGAAAAGTTTTGAGGACTCTGGATCTTTTGATGTAAGGTATGGGAAGGTGTCCCGGCTAGGGGAATCAAGAGGTAACAAAATGACACATTGTCGACAATGGACTGGTGGATCAGAGAGAAGACGCCGACTCGGCAACATCATATTCTTGTCTACTTGGGGCGTCAAGTTCATATAGAACTTCACTATCCTTTTCATACATAATTGAACGATGATAGTTCAACACGTTCTTGGGCTGTGCACTTTTTGATCATCTCTTGATTTTGCTGAGACGATAGCTTCTGCTGCGCATGATGTCATGATGCGAGCTTGCACGCAGCTAATTGTGTGTGTACCATGCATGTATGCATGTACTGTATTTTCAAGTGTCCATGTCAAGAAAAAGCAAGTCGTGGCAAGTCTTGGATGGATGGATGGATGGATAGATGGGGTTTCTGCCATCGTCATCCGAAGCCATTGGTGGGGCTTTCGCAGCATTTCGATTGATGGGTCTGAACTCAAGACTGATTCTCTTCGCAGCGGCGCGCGCGCAAAACACCACGACACGACCAGCCATACGATACCTGCCTCTCTCTACATCCGGTCGACCACCACATGTAGCCGTCAAACACACCTTCCCCAGCCATTGCCATCCCCATCTCCCCGGCCGATTCGCCGAGCTTGTGTTTCTTCCTATCGGCGATCGCAAACGGCGGCAACGGCGGCGGCGGCACTCGCACATGCACTCGCCATGGCTCTTTCTTTGACCCCCGGTCTGCTGCCCTCAGAGGTAGCCTTTCTCTGCGAGATGGAGCTCGTCACAATTGTCCCGCGACAGAAATTAGAGTCCATTGACCTGCTATCGGTACGTGAGAAACCGGGTTCTCTGGCGTGGTTCTGCCTCCGCCACGGTAACAGAAAGTCCTATCCTCATTCTTTTTTTTTCTCTGCTCTTCTTCTCCTTTTTTCCTCCTGGTTCTTTTGATATCACTTCTCTACTCTGCTCGTGGTGAAACTACAGATCAGAAGAACAAAGACAAAATGCCACGTCTGTGAGGATAGACCCCTCGGGTAAATATCCGACACTGAATAATAAGAACAACATAAGTCATTATACTAATGCAGTCCATACAAAAAAAAAACAGGGACCAACACCTCAATTGCGACCTCCCCGAAGGAGTGACGTTCCCCTATGGCTAGCTCTCCTGCTCAAGAAACAACGTCGCGCCAACATCGTCCCGCCACCATGGCTCCATCCCGAATCTCTCCGCCAGGTGCTCCGTCACGAAACAAAAGTCGACACCAAGGGCTGGGCGCCGCCGCCGCCGCCCCCTTCCCGTGCTGCCGATTCCCGCGGAAATGCAAGGCGGATCAACGATGATTCGGACCATCATCATCACGATATTGTCTTGTCGCCGCCGTTTCTACCATCCTGTACGTCGAACGCGCCCTCGGGGTATTTGCCGTATCACTGGTCTGAGCTGGCGGAAATGCTGCTCGCGCACGCGGGCGATGATATTGTCTCGGCGTCAGAGGTTCGCTCGCTCTTGAGAGATCTGCAGGAGGTGAGGGCCGCCAAGATGAGGAGTAGTACGGCGCAGCTGGAGAATGGGGTCGATGGTGTCATGAGCCTGCGGGGTGTAGGGGCCATGGAGCTGGCTGAGAGTAGAGGATTTGTGACGGGCGTGGTGGAAGGCTTGAGGAAGATTGGAGCCAGTGCCGAGGCTAGTAGGCGTGAGGAAGAGGAAAGGGCGGGCGTGGATGATGAGCCGAGTGATGATGACATGGGATTGTGAGGTGAATTTGAGAAGGAATTGGGCTGTGAGATCGGGGTTTCCTCCCTTCCCCTTTTTCTTTTTTACCTCGTTGGCCTGGGCATCAGCATTCATGTGAGGATACTTCAGACCTCAACCCTTCAGGGACGAAATTCTGGTGCTCCCCGCAAGCCGAGAGGGCGCTGCGGACATTTTCCTACGATGGTTACAAACCACAACCGAGGACGATTTGACGGATCACACCAATCTTCAAGAAACGCAGCATTGTTGGGGTGGTGGTGGCCTAACCAACGGGGTCATAGCAGCAGAGAAAGGACGTACGCTCAAAATGATGTGAACGACAAGCGTGAAAAGCTGGTTCCTTCGCAAAAGTCCTGAAAAGTACCACGACCATGGAGTATTTCTCAAGACCTCATAAACAAGCACCAGCAGATGATGCAATATAGAAGATGATGATCCCGGATGACCGGTACGTTCGCTGGGCACCTCTTTTCGCCATCCTCTTTTGCAATATCAATTCTTAAGCGTTATAATTATAGGAGGCAAAAGGAGGAAAAGTAGAAGGAAAGTAAATATTAATAATAAATAGTTCCCCCACCTTTTCTGCCTCCCCCGGCATGCCGACCATACCACGCCAGGGAAGGACCAGCAGTGCTATCCTGTTAATACCAGGCTGACATGTAAGGACATCCCGCTACAAGATGAAGATGCATGGACGTTGAAAGCTCTGTCCACAGGTTGCTGGATCTAGGCCCTCCCCCCTTCTCTAGATGATCCATAGACGGCCCCTAGATCCCATCATCCTTAGGCTCAATT
Organism: Claviceps maximensis; assembly: GCA_018360255.1. Classification (NCBI taxonomy): domain Eukaryota; kingdom Fungi; phylum Ascomycota; class Sordariomycetes; order Hypocreales; family Clavicipitaceae; genus Claviceps; species Claviceps maximensis. The sequence goes on from SRPZ01000149.1 coordinate 27,707, forward strand.
GACTCTTTCCGCGTGAGGCTTTCCTGATGCTCACCCCAATCACCACAGATGTTCCACCCGGGCCTCGTCCTCCCATACTGCCTCAGGTGCCAAAGGAACACAGACCCAGCAACATCCTTGCCGCAACGCCCATCTATCACTTCCGAGCTATACAGGATCTCCTTTCTCCCGCAAACCTCGTGCTTCTTGGGAAAAGAGAAATGGAAGGTCGGGCTGCACATGTACCATGCCACGTTGTTGTGCACCGCCAGCACGATGGCCTGCTTGTGGATGCCGTACGCCTCGCACCAGTTCTCGAGCATGCGCCTCGCGAGTTGGACGTCCTGCGTCTCGAGCTGGTCTGCGCCATTGTCGATGCATTCGAGCAAGTCTTTCCTGCGGGGGACGGGGTGACTGTGGTCCGTGGTGGCCGTGTAGTTGCTGTAGGGATCGATGTCGTAGTGGAAGACTTGCGACTGCGGCTGAATCACGCTCCAGGGCTCGTGGGTGATTTCGTATACGCCGTTCCCGAGAGATACGGGTACGGCGTAGGGGGTGGCCGGCCCGATGAGGCTGAGGCCGAGGAGAGCGAGTATGTAGAGGCGCCTGCGCTTTGCCATGGTATGACTTGGTGAGAACTGAGTAGGACGTGGTTTGTATGAAGGAGGGAAAAGAAATGATGTGAATAAAATAAAAGACATCGCTTACTTGTCTTCTTCCTTTTCCCCCCTCGACCCGGACCCCTTCCTTTCCTAAATTTTTCTATTTCTATTTTTATTTTTTTTCTACCACTCTCTTTACTTTTCCTTTGCATTTTAACTCGGCCCCGTAATTCTCCTTAGTATGGCGCGGGAAAAAAATGTAGAGGACTAGTGGGCTGAATTGCCACGCATAGATCTGTCCTGTACTAAACATTGGTCCTCTCATGTCCTAATGTCCTGACGAAATTCTTTCACTTCTTAAGGGGGAGAGAAAAACTTTATTTTCGCCTCGCTTTTCTTTTATCCTTTGCGAATGCGTGCAAGCGCAGATGAGAGAGCATGGTGCCATTGTGTAGATACTGGGCGCTTTTTTTTTAATACATACATATCTATATGTGGCCTGTTTTTTCTTTATTCTGAAGTGGGGGGAGAGAGTCATATGAAACGCGGCACAAAACATCTACGCTTGACTGACACAGGAATAATGACATAAAGCATTGACTGATGTTATTCGTGTCGCGCGACTGGCTGTTGAGAGGCGAAGCCACCGGAACTTTCGACTGGCGATAATTGATCGCGCCGAGCATGTCCACCACACGGTTCGCGATTTCACTTTTGTGCAATACGTGTTCAGAAAAAAGATCGACTACAGGAAAGGCTAACCATTGTTGTTGCTTGTTAGGGAGAAAAAAAGAAAAAAAAAGGAAAATATATCAGATCAGCCTCGAGCAGTTCTAGAAAGTTTCTGACGAGGCCAAGCCTGGAGGTGTGGCCTTCTCGACGTCGAGGAGATAGGGTGGAAATACTCCATATTATTTATTGCCTATTTATTTATTTATTTTCTGCGTGTTGATCTGGTCCCTTGCACCTGCACCCACCTGCACCCACCTGCACCTGCTCCTGCTCCACCTGGCACGAGCTGAATGGGGTCGAGATCCGCAGCCGTCGCACTAACTCCGAAACAGGAAGGCTCGATTGCCGTCGCTGCTTTGACCAGGCACGGCCAGCCAGGCAGGCCGGCCAGCAATACTCCCTTGTTGCCATAGCATTCCGCCCGTCAGCCATCATCACTCCCACGCGGTGCAACCTCAATTCTCTCAAGCCAAGCCGGCTTCCCTTCAACCTGCACGTCCTAAGCCACCCGCCCGCAGCCGTCATCGCCAATATGAAATTCATTCATGCGCTCCTCGCCACGAGCGCACCCCTCGCATCCGCCCGCTTCTTCCAGCAAGGCGAAACAGACAACGTAGTTCTCAATCCCTACGAGGAGTTCCTGATCGAAACCGCTCCAGGAGAGACGCAATGGGTCACAGAAGATGAGAAGTGGGAACTTCGCCGAGTAAGCCAAGGTGCCCCTGTCACGCGGAGAAGTCCCCCTCCCGCATGACCACGCCAATTCTGAGAGACTTCCGGGGAAAAGCTAACAGAAACTGCTCTCCCCTCTGTCCTTTTTTCCGTCCCTCCTCTTTTAAATAGAATGGCCAGATGTTCATGGACATCACCGCGACCCGCGAACTGGGGCAAAAGCGTCTCGCTGCCAATAAACAGGTCGAGTTCCCAAAGAAATGCGTCCAAACTAAGGCTGTGGCAAAACTTGTCCCCGGGCTGGATAAGAAGCGCATGCGCGAAAATTTGCAGAAGCTGACGAGCTTCCATACGCGGTACTACAACTCGGATCATGGTCGTCAGTCCTCGGAATGGGTGCTTGGACGAGTGAGAGATGTTATCAAGCACGCTGGTGCGGAGGGCAAGGTAACGGCCAGAAGCTTCCCCCATACATGGAAGCAAAGCTCTGTTATTGCTACCATTCCTGGAAAGGGTAACAGTACCATTGTCATTGGAGCCCATCAGGATTCTTTGAACCTATGGCTGCCTATCCTGGCCGCTCCGGGGGCTGATGATGACGGCAGTGGTACCGTTACCATAATGGAGGTGTTTGCCGCCTTGCTCACGTCCGAGAAGATTGTGGCTGGAGATGCCGAGAACACGATTGAGTTTCACTGGTACAGCGCCGAGGAGGGCGGTCTGCTGGGCAGCCAGGCCGTCTTCAAGGAGTACGAGGACCAGCAACGTGACGTCAAGGCTATGCTGCAGCAGGACATGACTGGATATATCAAAGGCACTCTAGATGCAGGTCTTCCTGAAAGTGTCGGGGTTATTGTCGATTACGTCGATGCTGGGCTGACTAGCTTTATCAAGCTTGTCGTTGAGCAGGTGCGTTTTTCCGGGTTTTTGCAACCCCAAATCCCACGGATAAAAGAAGAAAAGAAGAAAGAATCAGGGAAAGACAAAACGAGAAGACAGATATTACGTGACAGGGCGGAAAACCCAAGTGACAAGTGTTAACCCATGCATATCTCTAGTACTGTCAACTCCCCTGGGTCGAAACCAAGTGCGGCTACGCCTGCTCCGACCATGCCTCCGCCTCCAAGGCCGGCTACCCATCAGCATTCGTCATCGAGTCCGCGTTTGACAAGTCAAACAAGGACATCCACACAACTTCGGATACCATCGATCGTCTTTCCTTTGATCACATGCTGGAGCATGCAAAGATGACACTCGGATTCGTCTACGAGCTTGCCCTACACAAATTTGGACCTTGATGTGGCATGAATTTGCATAGATTGGCAGAGTGGCGTAGATTGGTCTAGATTAGATATGTGCAGATGAGCATGTATAATTGTAAAACTCGAATTGAATACGAATCCAGCTGGAATTAGCACACTACATCCTTAAATAGACACAGGCATAGACACGATGGAAGTCGTAAAAGATTTGGTACTATAAGAAAGTCCCCTTCCCCCCCCCCTCAAAAAAAAAATTCAAATTCTATAAAAACGCCGAGTGTGATGCTTTTATTCTTTCCCTTGATCCAAGAAATTCTTTGCTTGATCCAAACTGACATCCGACGTTGACTTTGATTTCTTTCCCCAATCCATAGACCAAAATAAGGAGGGGCAAAACATATACAATACATAAACATGGGGTGGTTGGGGGGGGGGGGCGGAAAAAAGAGAAGACACAGTGCCTGAACGCCATACTATATGCAGTTCTTTTTCGTATACATGAATGATTATCTTGGCATGAGTATTTCAGGATCCCTGTCCTGAGGGACCTCCGTGAGGTGGCGGCTGTGGTGCCCAGACTTGTTGGCCGTTCTGTTGCTGCATTTGGTTCATCAGGGCGGCCATGAAGGCGGCGGCGGCGGCTGGCTGGCCTTGACTTGGGACTTGGGCGAGCCAACCTGGGGGAGGGGGAGGGGCAAAGGACGTGGCGGCTTGGGCCTGACCGGCTGGGTTTGGAGGCCAGCCCGGGAATTGGAAGCCGAAATTGGGCAGGACGGGTGCGGGGGCTGTTTGTGCTGCGTGAGGCGGCGGCGGCGGCGGAGCGGTGTAGGACTGGTGATTGCCTTGAGGGGGCAGGGCGTATCCGTCTCGCGAGGGTGCTCCGTGTTGTCCGCCGCGACGGCCGTGACTGGCACCCCCTCGGCCGGATCCCCTGGCACGACCGCCTCCCCTGCCTCTGGTGTCACCACCACCTCGGCCACCTCCACGTCTTGGTGCAGCCCTGGCAGTTGTTTCGGGGGCCTCGCTCGGACCGGGCCCGGAGGAAGACCCAAAACCGGGCGGTCGGGTGAGGGGCTTGTACGGGCCATCGTCGTCGTCGTAGTTCAAACCGTCATTGTTGGCCGTCATCTCTTGACTCAGCGGGTGAGGACCGCCCCTGGTGCTGCCTCCCGTGCTCGCCGCGTTCTTGCCCTTTGATCTGTCTTTGTGCTTCTGCTTCTTGGCCTTCTTGTACTCTGCTTCCTTCTCGTCGTCTGAGAACTCCATTTCCTCATCGGCGACTTCCTCGTCATGGATATTGCTGGCGTCTGAGCCCTTGAGGTTTTTCAAAGGCTCCGTGAAGACGTAGGACGCGTGGTCGACCGGGTAGAAGAGCTTGGTGCCCATCTCGAGGCCTAGTTCTTTGATCTCCTCCGCGGAGCTGAAGTAGACGGTGTACATGGGCTGCAGGACCTTGCCTATGGTTTCTGCGACGACGCCAATGACTGTTCGATCGGCGGTGCACAGAACTGACCCTGTGTCGAGGACTTGATACTCTCCGGGGGTGATGGCTTTGATGAGAACAATGCTGTCGACAATGTTCTCTATCGACCCGAGCTCTTCGACTTTCATTTCTTCTGTTATGATGATATCGGGCTTCGGTAGAATCACCTCGGCGATTTCGTTTTTCGTTCGCAGCTGTGCTGCGCTGGTGCCTTTGCCGCGGTCGCCTTCATCGTCAGACCCGCCTTCGGCTTCCATCAAGAGACGGCCCATTTCCTCCACGCTCAGGGGCTCATAGCCCTCTTGATCGGAGTCCTCTTCGGACGAGTCGGAACTGCTGGAGTCGGAGGACGAGGAGGACTCGTAGGGCGATGAGTCGACCTCCCATTCTGGGTGCTCGCTCTGGTCATTTTGAAGCTCGACCGTCTCGGCGGGAGGCAGAAGCTGCTCGGGCGCACTGCTCTCCGTGCTGCCTAAGCCCCCGATGGCGGCTTCCAGGGCTCCGGTCAATGATGGTGGACTCTCGGGTTCGTCGACATTCATGGCATCGGTGCTTGGATTATCGTGAGATGATGCGCCAGCCGTTTTATCGGCTACTGTCTCTTGTTTGGGCGTCCGCTCTTCGGCGGCGGCATTGGCGAGGACATGTACATCTCCCGCGCTGGACGCGGCGACGAGAATATCAGCAGGAAGGGGGGGGAGGACCTCGTTTGGTTTCGCTTGCCCCAGGCCGGGGATCTGGAAGCCAGACATTACGGGAGTGATGTGTCTGGACCGCAGCCGCTAGACTCGTGCGTGCACGAGGGAGCGAAGAGGGTCGAGATGCAAAGAGTAATACGACTGGAGATAGCGGAGATATACCGCGTTATATGGATTGTATTCGTAGGTAGTCATGAGGTGGTCAAGGTTTGCAATGTTGTGACGATTGAAATCGCAAGACAGAAAACCCGGACGCTGCACGCGCAAAAAAAAAAAAAAAAAAAAAAAAAAAAAAAAAAAAAAAAAAAAAAAAGCACTAGGCCAGACAGACCAGACATTGCGCCCACCCACACCAAGGGTCACCGGCATGTGGGTCCCGAAGACAGGCTGCGGCCCACAGAAGCAGTGGTAGCGGGTCCACGGCGGTCCGTCACCGAACTCAATGGATGGTTGAATCAGTCAGCCTCTCTTTCCCCAACGTCTAAGACGCAGAGACGGGAGTGTGCAGACCGACTCCAGACTCGAGACTCCAGATTTCAGACTCCAGACTCGAGACTCCAAACTCCAGACGCCAGACTCCAGACGGCTGAAACTGCCCGCGCCGGGACAAGTCACCAAAATGGCACCAAATCCCCCCCAAGGCGAGCGGCAATTCGAGCATCCAGCTTCGAGCCATGCCAAGAAGAAGTAGGTTTCGTTCACGTTCACGTTCGACATCCGCATGCGCCTCCGTGACGGATCCCCGTGGCGCGCGCCAACAACAATTGCTGACCCGGATCGATCGTCTTCAACAGGCGCAAAGGGCCCTTGCCAATCGAGCCCATCACCGCCTTCTATTTCTTCTTCGCGGCCGCCATGGTCGCCGCCTTGTTTGCCCCTATTCAAGACTGCGATGAGACTTTCAACTACTGGGAGCCGGCGCACTACTTGTCCCACGGCTATGGCTTGCAGACGTGGGAGTACTCGCCCGACTATGCCATTCGAAGCTGGCTGTACATTGGTCTGCACGCTGTGGTGGGCAACATCCGCCGGCTACTGCCTCAATCATCCAAGGTCTGTCTTCCGTCTATGCTTTTCCGCTTTGTGAGATTGGTCTTGTTACTCCTCTCCTGGCCTGGCCTGGCCTATCCTGGCCTGCTCCATCTTGTCCCGTCTACTAAACGTGCTGCTGTGCTGCCAAGGTCTCCGAGTTCTACTTTATACGTTATGGCCTCGCCTTTCTGTGCGCCATCTGTCAGACGATCCTGTTCAAAGTCATCAGCCTGACTCTCAACGGCAGAATCGGCATGTTCTTCCTGATTGCCACCGTCGCCAGCCCTGGAAACTTTCATTCCAGTGCTTCCTTTTTGCCTTCGAGCTTTGCCATGTACATGTGCATGATTGGAGCGGCCTCATTCATGAACTGGCGTGGCGGCATCAAGACTGCGCATGGCATCTTTTGGTTTGCCGTGGCGGGAATCCTGGGATGGCCTTTTGCCTCTGCTCTTTGTGCTCCCTTTTTATTAGAAGAATTCGTACTCGTCCTTTTCAGCGACAAGGACGCTTTTATTGATGCAATTATTCGCTTTTTCCGAGGTGTCATTGCCGGCTTGCTTGTTCTTGTGAGTCATTCGGGGGCCTTTTATTTTTCCTTTATACCAAAATCTTTTTTTTTTTTTTCAAATGCCCCCTCCTTTTTCTCTGTTGTTTGTGTCGCCCCAACCTATTCGGAGCCAGTCTAATACAAATCTCGCAGTTCTTTGACTTCCTGATCAACCTGTTCTTCTACAAGAGAATTGCGGTTGTCAGCTGGAACATTGTCAAGTACAACATTTTCTCCTCTACTGGTGGCCCGGATCTGTATGGCACGGAGCCTTGGACATTTTACATGAAGAACTTGGCGCTCAATTTCAACATCTGGTTCATCCTGGCGCTTCTCGCCCTCCCTCTGTTCCTGCTCCAAAAATTGATCTCGCCATCTGGACACGGTTTTCAAACAGGGCTGCGAACGGTGGTGTTTGTTGCGCCTTTCTACATGTGGTTGGCTATCTTTACGGCACAGCCTCACAAGGAAGAAAGGTTCATGTACCCGGTGTATCCATTCCTGGCGCTGAATGCCTCCATCTCCCTGCATATCATCCTCGCTGCTGTTGGTAGCACAGACCCGAGCACCTTGGCAGGAAAAATCCCCGCTCGCCTCAAGCTGCTAGGCGTCAGCATCGTCATGTTATTAGCGCTGGACGTAAGCCTGCTTCGACTGTATGGCATCTACTCGGCATACTCGGCGCCCCTGAAGGTATATTCAAGATTATGGGGTGCCAGTGACGGCCAGCAACCCCCGGTAGGTAGCGAGGCAGACCTCGTCTGTTTTGGCAAAGAGTGGTATCGCTTCCCGTCATCCTTCTTCCTCCCCAGGGATATGCACGCCAAATTTGTGCGTTCCGAGTTCAGCGGCCTCCTGCCTGGCGAATTCTCCGAGGCCAGAACCGGCTTCGGCTTCTGGAGCGGAACATGGCTGCCCACCAGTGGATTCAACGACCGAAATGAGGAAGACCCGGGCAAGTACGTGGACCAGAGAGGCTGCTCATTCCTCATCGACACCCAGTATCCGCTGCGCATGGAGTCGCTGCCTCCCAACGAGCCCGACTACGTGGCCGACACGGACGCATGGGACATTGTCCAGTGCGAGCCATTTCTGGATGCTGCGAATACGCATATTCTGGCCCGCACGCTGTGGGTTCCCGAATGGAGTTTTGTGCCAGAAAAGTACAGGAGGAAATGGGGCCGTCATTGTTTGTTGCAGAGGAAGAGGAAGATGTCTTGAATGGAAAAGATGCAAGAGACGAATTACTACGTAGGAGGAATGTGATTTTTTTTTCCCGAACTCATTATCATGTTGGATTCTTAGATGGCGTCCGTCGAGATGAGCTGCACGATATTTGAACAGGATGAGATACTTCAAAGCCAACTGATGACCCAATTGGCGAAAGGGGATGCGCATCCCTTGATAGTCAATGCGCTAGTACGTCAGTGAAGTCAGCCGCGTCCGACCCAGTACTTCGATCAGACGCTCTTTGTTCCTTTTACGGTTCTATATGCCTACCCTAAAGGACCTATGGATTTTCCAGCTCCTACCACCCACGGTGTCCCCGGGTCCCGTCATAGCAGCAGTATTCAGGCGAGCAAGAGGGTCGCGTGGCAGCTTTTCGCATTTCATTTGCGTTTTTATTTTATTTTTTCTCTCATTGTATTCCGAGTACAATAAGATGTATTTCACATAGAACTTTGATGTGCTGATATTGCCTGACCTCCGAACCATATGTTTACATGACCCACCCATCCATGGTGACGCAGCAAAGCGGTCATGGACGCTTACTCCAGATTACCGTCCAAAAGGGTGGGACAATAAAGGAACAATTATGGGATTGTCTTGGGGCTGTCTCACTGACCGAAGGGAGAAGTTCAGAATGCATAATAAAGTGGTATACCTCACTCTCTTTGCATCTGTACTCGAAAATAACCACCATTCACCTCTAAACACACAATCTCCAAAAGTTGCACACGGGTCCAGTTCAGATCTGGAAGCATCAGATATATTGGGGGGAGGGGGGGGGGGGAGGCTTCCATATGGTCCGAGATACTCAATCCTGCGCAAACGAAGAAGCCAAAAAAAAAAAGAAAAGAAAAGAAAAAGTACAAGGTACAGACAAGGAAAGAAAGGGATGGTGGGTTTCGCTGCCCGCTTCCTGTGCTTCTGCGTGCAGAGACGCTGGCGGTTGTAGTCGTTGTCTTGGACACCCGGAGGCCTGTGGGCGTTGTCCCCCTCCCTGCGCAACGGGTCACGGAAAAGCGCAGAAAGCATGTCTCATCTATGATGCGAGATGGAGGGCTGAGAGTTGCCTGGTGAAGAAACTTCACTATGCATGCATGGACGCCGATTGATGGAAGACGCGCGGCGTGATGTGACGGCAACATGTAATTCTGAGATGTGTAGGAGCAGGGGGCGGAGGGAAGGGGCGGGAAGGAAATCCGGCCAAGGAAGGTCCATCCAAGAAAGGTCCGGGAAGGTCCATCCGGGCAAGGTCCTTCCTCGATGGTGGCCGCCGGCGATGGTTTGTTTGTTTGCTCGCTCGCTGTCCGCATGCATGTGGTCTTCCTGGTCCGTTGGCCGCCTCATCAAGCTGGAAATTGGAACTGGGCTGGTGCGCCACGAGATTCCTCATGTCCTGCCTACATCAATCGTCCTACCCGGCCACAATCTCAGCTGCCGGTCCGTGTCTTCATCGGCGGTGCTGACACGACACGCATGTGTTCTGAAATATTCATGATGGCGTCTCGTCATTTACGCGCCACATGTGTCTCGGCCACTCAATCACGACTCCGGGGACGCGGCGTTGGAGGGCTAGTCAAGACGCGGCTGAGACAAATCACCACCAACAAGTCTGCTCTGTCGCTGACTCTGCTCTGTCGCTGACTCTGCTCTGTCGCTGGACTCTGCTCTGTCGCTGGACGCGGACGTGAATGATCAATCGTGGCCACTGCGTATGTTTATTTTTTGTTTTTTCGTTCTCTTTCTATTCCCCCCCCCCCTCGCCAGTGCGGGTTAAAGGCCAATTTTCTCAGACGTGCGAGCTTCCCAGCCATCATCTCGCCATGTTTTGGAACCTAGCACCCAACGGGCCCGTCCGGTCCTACTCCGTGTATGACGTTGGTGTCTAATATCTATCCTCCCTGACATCTCTAGGTCGATATTCCCCTTCCGACGGCGCACAGAAGTGGAACGGCATTGACACTTTATCGGTACTTGCGATCCAGCACTCGCGCGCAGTCTTCGTTCCGACACATCCCAACAATTGGTTACCAATTCCTGACCTGGTATGAGAATCAAATAAACGTAGTCTACAATGGCTTGTTCTCGTTCTTGCAAGATGCAAGCAAGCAGGCTGGTTGCAAGGTGCAAGGTGCAAGACGCAAGGCGACACCTCGAGCAAAGGTGAAGCTACGACAAAACCACCAGCCGCGTCAAGACGTCGAGTTTCGGCTTGCGCCCCATTGTCATGCAAGCTAGAATCCCCGTAATGCTGTCTGTAGGCCGAAGCCAAGAAAGGTTTCAAGTGACACTTTGGATGTGTATGCGTTCGGCACCACTGTCGGCATTCTTGTACGTTTTACCATTCTCCACGGCTACGTGGGCGTCGCCTTTGTGACCAAGAGTTCCAGACTGGCTGTCTCGCACGGCATGCGGGAAAGACGCCTTGCTTTTGATAGCAAACCTAATAAGTTTGTCCCATGCATTCACTTCACGTATACTAACTCGACCGCTCACTTTTCTCTCCTCGCCTTGTCTTCTGTCTTGGCTTTCTCTTATGTCGTTGACGAGTGCCGTTGAATTTGATCTGCTGTACCAAGCTCCCCTTTGTCTTCTCTTTTCTTCTTCTCTTTTCTCTTCTTTTCTCCTTCCCTTCCTCGTATTTTTTTGTTCCCTCACAGTGTGATACCTTGATCGTGACCGGCTCCATCTGATCATGGTGACTGTCCTATCCAGCCAAATTACAAGCCAAACATAACTTGGCGGCTGGGCAATCTGATTTTCAACCTAGGAATAAATACATCGCCGGCGATCCACGAGCTGGGCACTCAGGACTCTTTCACTGCGACTACTAGTTCCGTTGTCATATTCTCATCCACTCGTTTACTTAAACAAACCTTTCCATACGACTCCCATTTCGTTATACTATCAAATCCGCTTCGTCCCGGTGGCTCAACTTCACGTCTCTGAAGACTTCACGTTTCTGAAGCAATGGGTGTAAGATGGACCCTAAGACGGCCAAGAGACATGATCTCACGGCCACCTCCAGCTCACTCACCGAAGCCACCAGATAGTGCGTTCTATCCTCGCATACGCACCCATATGAGTGAGTCAGAGATGCAAAAGACATCAACGACCGGCTCGTCCTTTTCAGGCAGAACAAAGTTCATCAAATATGGCAGTGGAAAACACGCTGGCACCGAACTTGTGCCGCAGCCGAGCGATGATCCCAACGATCCACTGGTGAGTCTTGGAACTGCCATATCTATCTCCCTCAGTCAATACGTTTACCATTTTTGTCTTCGCCCGGCTCACTCACCACCCGACGACTTAGAATTGGCCTCGCTGGCGAAAGAACCTGAACTTTGCCTCACTTCTCATGATGGTCGGTCTGGTAGGAAATACAAAGACCGTCTTCATTCCCGTCGCTGGCTTTTTGTCAAGCCACTATCGAGTCTCCGACATGTCCATTGCTGCCTTGACGGCTGCACCGCTTATGGTATCGGCCATGTCTGGAATAATCAGCTCCATAGTTGTCAGGCTCTGGGGGAAAAGACCAGTATACTTGATAGCTACTTTGGTCTTGTTTATTGGTACAATGTGGAATATGACAGCCGGGGACAACTACCGTTCCTGTCTTGGATCCCGAATCTTTCAAGGCCTTGCGTGGGGTGCCTTTGACGTTTTGGTCAATGGTTCTGTCCAAGATACCTACTTTGTGAGTCAGGAGTCTTTCTTCTTCTTCTTCTTCTTCTGTTGTTTTTGTTTGCTAGCCGTCTCCTCTACGCAAGCTAAACATGCGCCCCCCACTATTACAGGAGCATGAAAGAGATCTCCCCGTGACGATCTACAATATATTCACCATCACGAGTACATGGGGCTCACCCCTTCTCGGCGGTTTGATCTCCAGGAACGCCAACGACTTCACCAACGTGTTTCGGTTGATCAATTGTTCCTTCTTGCTGGCCTTTCCACTCCTCGCATTCGCTGCCCCCGAGACGTCGTTCGATCGGTCAAGAGCTTCTTTGACACCACTGCCAACTCCCGGACTAGACGCCTGGCATCCGTGGAAGTTTCGAGAAGGAGTCAATAAGACGAGCATTACCGAGTACCTGAAGAAGATGAAACCATTCTCGTTCCAAGCTCCCATCACGCTTCCTATGATTCTCCAAGCTCCTCGGGCGCTGATCGCACCCACCACGGGTCTGCTGTTTATTCTCACATGCATTCCCTTTGGTGCTCTCTGGGGCCTGGCGACCTCCATCTCCCTCATAACCGCCCCAGCCCCCCTTTCACTGAACCTTTCTCTAACTGGAATCTTGATGACAGGGCCATGGGTCATTGCTTCAATATGTGTCGGAGGATTTTCTTTCTATCGGGGCATTCATGAACGCTTCACCCAGCGTGTCAGCTGCCTCGTTCTCTCCACCGGCACTGCCCTAGTCCTCATCGGCCTTCTTTCCTACGGGCTCGGCATCCAAAACTTCATGACCAGCGAGCCGTCGCCCTCCAACCCGATATTTTCCACAGCCACAGCGGCGGAAGTCAGCTTGCCGCTGCTTTCCCTGCAACTGGGCATACTGGCCGGTGGCAGCTACATCATGGACACCACTGCCAGGCCGTTCATCGTCCAGTCCGCATCCTTCACCTCTTCCAGCATCGCCATCGCCCGACGCAGCATTGTTGACATGCAATCCGGCGTCGTCGTCCTTCGTAACCTCGCCGCGGGACTATTCGTCCTCTTCATGCCCTATGCCGTCACCATATACGGTGGTCTCAAGACGGCCGTCATTGGCATGGCGACGACACAGATCCTGCTCACTGGCGCCGCGATGACGGTATGGTGGCTGCGCGGTGAGTCGATCTGGCGGGCAGATGGCCTCATTATGGGTCTGGTAGACCTGGAGCTCTTGAAAGAATCCACTAGCTTCTTCGAAGAGGATTAGACTTGGCCGGCCTGTTCTGGACGTGGAGAGGAATAGACGACGAGAAGCCATCATCATCGGGCGTATTGGCATTGAAAGTTAGACTATGCTGTTTGGCATTGATATGAATGGATGGAATAATGCTGATAGTCCTATGCGCGTATCTTTTCTCTCTTTTCTCTCTTTTCTCTCTTTTCTCTCTTTTCTCTCTTTTCTCTCTTTTCTCTCTTTTCTCTCTTTTCTCTCTTTTCTCTCTTTTCTCTCTTTTCTCTCTTTTGTCTCTTTTCTCTCTATACCTTCTCTCTCTTACTCTATACCTTCTCTCTCTTCTCTCTCTTCTCTCTTTTTTCTCTTTTCTCTCTATACCTTCTCTCTCTTACTCTATACCTTCTCTCTCGCTCTATACCTCTTTAAATTACTTTCTGCTTCCCTTTTGCTTATCCTTTCCATTTTTAAAAGCACCACTCTGCCACTAGGCTGGAGATCGCTCATTTAACTCATCTTGGAAACACGACACTTCCCCGTTAACACTAGATGATAGCACATGAGCATGATGATTTAGCATGCAAAGCGTTCAAAAAACCTGGATACTCGTACTATGATTTGGGATGCCGCGTGGAGGGAAAAATCTCATAGTTTCGATCCTATCAATTGACTACCATGATTCTACGTCACGCTGTGTGAGACGTCCCTATCAGACGATGGCTGCACGACAAGCAGCACATAAGGAGACACCCGGGGCATCAAGACGAGACCCTGAACCGCTCCATCTTGACCCATCATTGACTTTCCACATACGCGACCTTAAAATTTACCCAAAACGAGTTCATTCAATTCACGGGCATGTGATGAGATCCATGGGCCTCCACAACATACGTGTTCTCTTCCCATCGACATCATTCCCAACCTTCATAACAGGTCCACCCTCATGTGACCACCGTTCATTACCACGGCAGTCAATCGTCTCGGTATAAAAGTCCCATCTCGGCCGCTAGTCCTCCGTGCTCGACCGTCCGGGATGCGCCGCCCGATTCTTTTCGCGAAATGATGCCTGACGATGAATGTACAGAACACAGACACTGTCGCGTGCATTACGGGAAGGGCCGTTGTGCTAGGTAGACAGTGGGGCGTCGGGAAGTATTTGTTTGGGAGAAGGTATCGTAGACTCAGCTGGTTGATGCGTAGAAGAAAGAATTAGAAAGTAATTATTACTATAGCGGGGATACTAAATAAAATTTTAGATTTTTTTCTCCTTTTTTTCTTCTTCCTTTTCGTATCCAAGGTTATTAGGTCAACTAGTTACAGCTATTTGAGATGCCTTCTCTTGAACAAAATACTCCCTGACGCATATTGTTTGTAATTAGTAAGGGGAATGGTCCTCCAGCCAGCCATATGTGTGTTTCAGGACTTTGGGGAATTCAGGGGACGAAGACGGAGGGCGAACAGGAGGCATGCTTGGAGATGGACTTCCTTGATAGAGTCTTTGTTGCCATCATCTATGTTTCACAAGCTGGCTGCCTCAACGCTACGCTTTCCTTGGTCTTTCTTCTCCAAGACGCACACAAAAAGCTTGATACCCTGGTCCCGTCAGTTACCCCTGTCCGTCCGAGTATTTTGATTCCGAGGCAGTCCATGGCATAAGAGGTGGCATGAAAGCAATGGGCGCCACCGGTTGACGACGACGTTTGGCACTGGTAGCGGTGAATGTATCATTGCTGAAGCCTTCAGAGGGTGTACATAAAATCGGGCCGCTTATCGCCAAGGCCATCCATCTCGGCCGCCGTCATGCCTTGTATCCAGTGGTCTCGCTCACCTCGACGCCGTTTCTTGTTCTCCCTGTTGAGCGCGATGGCAAATATCAAAGATCCGCCAAACATACAGACGACAAGATAGGCGAGAATGGTTCCGTGGCCTTGGAAATAGTGCGGCGGCCAGCGGTAGATGACGCTGCTCACCACACCGTTGAGGTTGCCCCAGCCGATGACGAATCCCAAAACAATTCCTCGCTTGTATACTCCCTCGACATTGTTGGCCACCCACGCAATGGTCAGGGAGATGGGCGGGTAGATGCCCATGGCACAGAGGAATGTGCCGGCGTATTGCACGGCAGGGTTTGTGGTCGCAATGAGCATGACGAATCCGACAATGGCAATAACGGCGGACCCCATGATGAAAACGCCTCGTCTCTGGGCTCTATCCGACCAGAAGCCGACCAGGACGGTTAGCACGGCTGCCACTGCGTAGGGAGGAACGCTCAGCAGCTGATTCCTGACGATCTGATCGGGCGTAGTGAAGCTCATGGACTGGATAATGGTGGGCAGGAAGACACTGAAGGAATATAGGGACATCACCGGACCCATGTAGATGAACATGCCGTTGTACGTCTTCCAATCTGTGACGGCGGCCCACATGTACTCCCACTTGAAGTCCTCGCGTCGAGCAGAGTGTTGGTTGTCGTTCTTGAGGCGGAGTAGCACGCGGGCCCGGTCCTGGGGAGACAGGAACTTGGCCTCATCGGGAAAGTCGTGAACCATGAAGAAGGACATGAGCCCCACGCAAATGGTCAGGGTGCCCTCGATGATGAAGATCCAGGCCCAGCCCGGAATGCCCCGAAGACCGTCCATTTTTTCGATGGCGGCCGCGAGGAGTCCGCCAAAGGAACCGGCCAACGCGGCGGCGGAAAAGAAGATGGCTGCTCGCACGCCGAATTCGTTGCGCTTGTACCAGCACGAAAGATAGTAGTTGATCCCGGGGAACAAGCCAGCCTCGGCGGCGCCAAGAAACCAACGTGCGGCCATGAGTCCCGACCAGTTCTTTACAAAGCCCATGCCGAGCATGCAACACCCCCAGGCGATTCTGGTATCATGAACACAATGGTGTCATCCGTCAGCGCAGTGCTAATGTTGTTCATTTTTATTTTCTTCCTTTTTTTTCGTGTTTTTTCGGTTTTTTTTTTTTTTTTTTTTAAAAAAAAAAAAAAAAGACATTGGCTGGCGAGCGCTTACATGATGGCGGGGATGAACAGAGAAGGTTTCCACTTCTTGAGCAGGAAATTGGAGAGGGCTTCGAACATGGCGTATGATACAAAGAAGATGATGAGCGTGGAAGAATATTTTAACGACTTGGGGTCTATGCCCAGGTCCCTCTCAAGATGTGCAATTTTGGCATTTCCAATATTCGTGCGATCCAAGAAGCAAACCAGGTATAAAAGACAGAGCTAAACAAAGAAGTTTAGTCGTTATCCCCTTTTGGATGCACGCATAAAGAAAAAAGACTACGAAAGTAGGATTAGGACATACCCATGGTATCAGAGTTAGGTCAAGTTTCCAGAGCAGTTTGCGCTCCTAATTGTTTTGTCAGAACATGCCCAAGAAATGGTTGTCTAGTCAGTAAGGTCTTCCGCGGACACACCCGATTCCCCCAATTCGTGAACCATCAGAACACCAGGAGACAGAAAGACCGCGGGTCAAGTGCCATGAAGGGGAGGGGAAGCCTACCACTTCCTTCTTCTGAGCTTCGGACAAGTCGGCATCAGGGTCGGCCACAATCTCAAGGTCGGAACCCGATGAAGAGTCCCCCGGGCCAATTTCGAGAGTACTCGGTTTCTCGGGCCTGCTCATTGCCGTGAGGGTGGAGAAAAAAGGCCGAGGTGAGAAGGGAAGAGTTCAAGGAGAAAAGAATGATGACAAGACAAGGCAAGGCAATCCAATCAAGCAAGCACGTCAGACTTGGATGGCCTTGAAATGAATCATGAGATGACAGGCAGAGCAAGTTGATTGGGAGACGCTCGCTTGTAACGTCAATGGTGCGGCGGCGGCCACGGCTGCTGTTATTGTCAGGCAGGATTCAAATTCCAGAGTTGCCGTGATGTCCGTGTCGAAAGACAGAATCCAACGGTTCGAGTAATGTATGTATGTGTGTGTTGCCTTTGGTCTGGCGGCTCCGGTGGAGGTGGTAAGGTCGTGTTACAGTCTAAATGGATATGCACAGCCGGGAGGAGGAGCTGCGTCTAGTTGAACGGACTCTTGAACATCGGTCTCGGGACCGGGACAGGCTGATGAACAAATTCGAGCCATGGCCTTATAGTCTACAGGCTGCAGGGAGGGAGGGAAGGGAAGCTGCCGAGTATCTGTCGTATCTTGTCTGGCGTTTGTCGTCGGGCGTTTGTCGCTTATCCAGTCTGTACTCTGCCCTTGTTCGAGAATACATCGGTATATGAGGAGGATATGAAGAGGGGAAAGCGGTCCAATGGCATATCCGTAACAACGCCATGTTTGTATGTTTTGGTTAAAGTGCTCAATTAGTGCCGCATCACGTAGACCTAGAGAAAGGTTTCTGGAGTCAAGTGGCGTTGGTGGCCGCACAAGTAAGCTGTGTGGAAATGTGTACCTTCAGTAGGCAGGGGCCTAGTCATGGGTACCTTCAATTCACCGAGCTAGCCCAATCTGGCCTTCATCAGCATAGAGTGGAAAGAATCTTTGTCCGTCGTCCCTGCCTCCCGTCTCCCGTCTCCCGCGTCCGTGCACCCACTCGATCTGGCTGACCGGCCAGCAGCTCGAGATACCAAAGGTAGTGCGGTAATAAAGGCACGAAGCAGTGAGTTTTGCAACGCAAAGCAGAATCGACTTTCAGGCACGTACAATATACATTGGACGTGCATACATATGTATGTTGTATAGATCTACGCATAAAGCCGGTAGGAAGCAAGCAAGCCACTGCAGAGGTAGTACTGATCAAGACGGCCCCCCCACCCCGTCGCATGGTGGGTGGGTGTCGTATGTATTGCCACTTCCAATACCACCCTCGCCAGGTGGCAGGAGCGCTCTCAAAGGCCGACGGGAAAAAAGGGGGGGAAAGGAAAAAGAAAAAAAAGGAAAGGAAAAAGAAAAAAAAGGAAAGGAAAAAGAAGAAAAAAAGGAAAGGAAAAAGGAAAAAAAGCGGATTCTTGGACATCCTGGAATCGACCGAGTCAGCATGCCCAAGTGTCTGTTCTGCAGGCAACAGAGCAACGAAGAAGCAACGAGCATATCGTGACACCATGCCGTGGTCATCTTTCGTCGATGATCGGTCTCCACGACATTGGGAAGCTCGGGTTCTGGTCCAGTCCGCTGACGCCCCCAACGATGCAGAGAGCACCGCCAATCAGAAAACGGAGAGACGGAGATCTCTTTCCCGCTCATTCATATCTGGGTGTGTTCAGTCGATGGCTGACATGTCGGCGGCGACGTGGGCAGAAACCTCTTCCAGCAATACATCGCTTACATATCGGGCCCGCTCCTCTTGCACTTTTGCCATCCATTGGTCCGGCAACATGCCTTGTTTCTCACCACCACCACCACCACCACCAACTCCAACTCCAACTCCATCTTCATCATCGTCCAACGCCCTCGTGAAATTCATCCCCTCCGTCCACGCCTCCATCGAAGCCACAACCGCCCCGGACCCTGTCTTGAAGAAGCGAAACATTGGTGTCGGGTCCTCGCCCTCGTCCTCGTCCTCGCCCTCGCCCGCCTCGTCTCTCCTCGTCCTCCCCCCTCCACCGTGCCTCCCACTGACGACCCGACTCTCCGCCTCCGTCTCCGTCTTGACCATGCCATCCTGTATCTCAAATCCATCGTTTACGCAGGGCTGGTTGAGGCAATAATTCACGCCCTTGTACCCCGGATTCCGCAAGCCAATCCGCACCGGGTGTGTCTCCAGCCCCTGCTCCATCCACGGCTCGTACATGGCCCTCAGCTGCTTGGACTGCAGCTGGTTCGTCTTACGCCGCACACATCGCGACACGGCATGTCCCCTGGCCTGGCTGCTCTCGACCGTAAGGAAAAAGGGATACTCGTTGCACAGGTAGAAGATGCCCCCCATATGGCCCTGTCTCCCCGGCTTCTCACGGCATCGACTGTCGGCGATCCTGCAGCCCGATGCCTTGAGGTTGGCGTGCATCACGGGTCCGCTCACAGCCTGTCTGTCCCACGTCAGCGTCTGCGGGAATCGGGGTTGCGCGCACCGCATCGCCCAGCACATGTTTGTGCAGATTTCCGGCATGTGGTGGCATGAAAAGGTGATGTCGGGAGGCGATGCGCCCACGCTTGCGGCGTACATGATGGCCATGCCGGCCACGCGCAGCGCCGATGGGACCAGCATTTTCAAAGCTCTTTCTCTTCTCTGTCTTTTTTTTTTCTCTCGTGTTTTGTTCGGTCTGTATGTAGAGGCTGGTTCTCCCGTGAATTTATGCAGAAATACTGCTCATCGGCGTGTTAGATCTGCGAACGACCACGAACAATCGATCCGACCCGTGAGGTTCCCTCGTTCTTCGATTCGCCCTTGTTCTTAATCGTGCGCAAAGAGCGCACGTAAAATCAGAGACGAATGACAATAGTAGAAGACACGAACTGTATCATGATACATAACTTGTCTCTGTCAATGGCGAGCAGATTCAGAGATTCCGATGCATCAAAAACATGCCCAGAATGTCAGTGTTGAAAGCAATGAAGGAATGAGACAAATTGAATTGAAAGAACAATGACACGAATCATAATAGACTGCTGATAAAGAGGTCTCTTGAAAAAAAAAAACTTTTCGAAAGTATCATGTAAATACGCTTTCACTAGTTCAACTCTAATATCAGCTCACACCTCACCCCCTTCAAAAAGAAAAATAACCCAGAACACCGTCACATTACGTCCACTTGATTTCTTTTTAAACCCCCCAGAAAGAGCGACTGATTGGATGAGTCTGCCTCGAGACCGCCACGGCGCCACTGGCGTCGCGAGGATACATGCTACGGTGAGTGCAGGAGGTCTAGGTGATTGGGGCGTCTTACGACTAGGAAATGTTGTGCGGGTTCGAAGGACCTGCGTCGTACGGACCTGTTTCGTCTGGTCATCACTGCCAGACAGGCACAGCGCGCATTGCAATAAGGCTTATATTTCGAGTCGATACCATAAGTCATACTTTTCATAACGAAAGCTCGTCATTATCTTTATAGACCAATGTGGTTCAACGTCATTGATTCTTCAAATACCACAGTGGAGACGAAGAAGGACATACGGAAAACTCATGCAGAAGAGAAAGACGGAGCAAACAAAAAATGGACGTAATATTTAAAAGAAAAAAACACACAATGAAAAACGCCTTTACATGCTTACCCAATGCGTTCAAAAATCTTGCCAAAAACCTGGCAACATGCAAAGTCATGCAAGCCATTCTTGTGTCCGTCCGTCATCCCTCCCCAACCAGTCCCAATCCTTGGCATTCAGTCGTCATATTTCATTTTGCCAATGCTTGGCTCATAAAGTCATCCATCATCTTCTCCTTCTGTTTTGTCTCTCACTCGATGGGCAAACCTTCCAGGACGTTCATGGCTCGGGTGCCTTCACGCTCAAATTGCGTCACCATGGCCTCGCATTCCTGCTTGAGTTTCTTCTCTGCTTCTCCGGCGTTGAAATGTATCCATTCTTCTAACGTCATCCGTTTTTCCGGACTAGTCAACTCTTTGCCCTGCTTCAACAGGCTGCCGACTCCGTTTTCCTTGTCCAGCATCATCAAGCCTGGTGTACCCATGACTGCATCCAGGTCGACAGCCGTCCATGGAGTTTGGCTTTGCAACCCAGCTGCCAACATGTTACGCCTTATGGGAGAGCCAGGCATAGGCGTCGCGGCAACGGGAGCAAGGACGACTCGTCTTGCCTTGAAGCTAGCCATGGGCGCAGACGACGGGGGCTGGTTCTCGGCATCAGAGGACTGCGGTGATTGGGACGGCGAAAGGGCGGGTTGACGAGCTGAAGGAGCTGGAGATACAACTTTCGTTGGCGTAGACGGCGGCTCGGCCAACAGTCGCGACCTTGAAACCCCTGGGCCATTGACAGGGGAAGCCGATTGTCGAGCAATAGGCGGAGAGCGCATGCGCTCCTGACTCGCACCCACATCCATGTCCTCTTCATCTTCATGTATCTCAGATCCAAAGCCGTCATGCTGCTCCACGTCGACTGCAGGAGAATCCAATGGCGGCGATGAATGGGCAACTACCTTTGCCGGGCGGCCGCGACCCCTCTTGACTGGTGCATCGGCCGACTTGCTGGTAGTATTCGAGGCTGACGACAACTTGGCAGCCTTTCCGCGAGGCCCCTTTGATGGAGCAGATGATGCGAATCCCATCTTCTTGACCACCGTGTCGGTGCTATCAATACTAACTTCCATTTGGTCTTCTTCAACATGAGTCTGACCAACTCCGGGTTCAGGCTCGGGCTCCACTTCCGCCTCCATTTCTGGGAATGGGGATGATGATGGTAACGGCGATGGCGATGGCGATGGAGCCTTCTTTGTCTTCGTCTGTTTCGATGTCTTGCGTGCTGTTCCTGCTTTACGCCCCTTCTTGGGCACATGAAGCTCCTGCCTTGGCTCACGAACCTCCATCTCAGCCCGGAGGTTCAAAAGTTCTTCGTCCAAAGCTTCATCGTCTGTTTTTACTTCACTAGGATCAAACATGGCGTAGTCTTGGAATTGGGTGGTACCGGACGTTGTATTCTTTTTGTTCCTCTTGTTTTTGGTATCGGTTTTGTTCTTTGCTGTTCGACGTTCTGAATCTGAATCCTGGACAATCTCGTCATCAGTAGTGAATCTGTCCAGGTCGGCCTCGAGCTGGCGTTCAATCTCCTCATCATCATCAGAGAAGTATTCAGGCGCCGCTCGTAACGAGGCCAAAGATGCTGATTGTTTGCCACTTGATCTGGCACTCGAGCTTCTTGCGCGACCTGCCGCTTTGGGAGCGGCGACGATTTCGTTGTCCTCGGGAGTCGTGGTAGACCTGTCCATCCGACTAGTATCGCGAGATGCAGCGGCTCGTTTCTTAGGCAGCGGCGCTTCAGACAAGGAGATAATAGAGTCTTCCATGGCGCCGCTTGCTCGTTTCTTTCCACGCACAGGTTGGGTGGTTGGCTTTGACTGGACAGGAACTGCTTCCTGCACTGCCTCTTCCTCTACGTCTTCCTCCCCCCTTTCTTCCTCTTGCTCAACAATCCGTGACTTCTTCGACTTGGCAGTTTTGCTCTCTGCTTTTGTTTTTGTTGCCTTTGGCTTTCTGCCGACTAATTTTTTGGCTCCCTGGCTCAAAGTCGATGTCGTTGTGAGAACGCTATCTTCGGCGTCTGCAGAAGTGTCGTACACTGATACGATATCCGAGGCTGTGGTAGCGGCCGACTGGACCGAAAGACGTGATGATGCCTTGGATCCTCTTGCTGTCTTGCCACGAATCGTTTTCCTTTTCATACCGCCGAATTGATTGAGCAGCGCGAAGAAGCTGCAATTGGGTGATCGGTTGTAGTGTTCGTCGCTGTCCAAAGTTTTAGCCCAAGATATTTCCAATTTAACGCCCGGGTGGGACGTACTATGGCTTGTCGTTTGGTTCCCATCCATCCAGGCCTAGCTGGCAGTATGCACAGGTAGCCATGTCGTCGGACTCCTCGGTAGGCGTGTAATTCCATCCAGCTTCTACAAGCTAATGTTTTTTTTGTTTCGGCCAGTTGGTAAGACGATCAATCATGACGAGGCGCCGGTTTTTGGACTTACCTGCTTCGTCTTGCATTTCCAGCCTTTTCGCGCCTCGTGAGGCCATTTGTCGCCAAAAGTTGCCCTCCGCCCCTCGACCATGTGAGGTAATCCCGGGTCCTCTTTGGAGTATTCCTCAATGTCGGCCTCTATAGCGGCATGGATTGCCCAGCCGCATGTTGGGGAGTGTTTCAGATGTTCCTGGAGCGGATCGTCTCCTACTTCCCACCCATCCATGCCTTTTCCGCAGAGGAAGCAAGCGCAATTGTCGGGATTTTCGACGTATGGTTCGAAGTAGAATCCAGCTTTTGCAAGCTACGAAAACACCGAAGAAATTTAAAAAAAATTAAAATTAGTCAAGTTCAGTAAACTGGTTCAAAAAAGAAACTTCGTTTTGGCTCAACATACACTCGCTGGCGCAATCAGCTTGTGCGGCCAGCTGAGCGCCCTGCCGCGTCCACCAGCAGTAGATCCCCTCTTCTTGGAGCTCTTTTGGAAAGAGGCCAGACGCGCCTCGTACGTAAAGTATTGGTCCATGACGGCCGGACGAAACGATGTGCGATGGTGTGCTGTGTTGGCAGTGATGGCTCAGAGTCTCGCGCGCAGGGCGAGTTGGGATGTTGCGGCGATTGTGCGGATTGCGGCTGCTGGCGATGAGCCGCTGAGAAGTAGATTGAGCAAGCTCAGAGGGTACTTGAAGTCATGTTCCGTGACCAAGTCGTGGTCGATTGGACGAACTGGCGTTTTCCCAGGGGGCTTTTGCTCGCGAAGTCGTGTGAGGGCGAAGACGAAGCAGTCACTCACTGGTCCTTCCTTATCAATGTTGAGCTACGAGGAGGATAAGGAGAGCTACCGCGTCTCCCGTACCAGGCGTTGAGCGCGTTTGTTGTTTACTTGTGTTCAAATTAGCTTTGGTGTGGGGTCGCGTATGGCCAATTGCTGACGCCGACGCTCGGCCCTCGACCAATCGCCGTCCAGCGACTCACTGCAGGCAGTCAGCACTGAAACATGTCTGACCTGGTTGGTAAGATTGCAACTGGAATGAGACTGGGGGTTATTTCGGCGAAGCCAGAGCAGAGAGCATCCGCTTCTCACTAGTGACGCGCGTCTATCGTTGCGATATGCCATCGCGAGCGTGCATGGACCGTGTACGGAGCGTATATGTACATTGTAATGTGACACATGTGTGTGTATTTGGTATCTATCGAGTTCTAAACTGAAGGAAGTACCCAAGTCCCTATAGCTTCCCGGCATCCTTCATGGCCTTTTCGCCGTCAACCAAGACACACCAGCCGTCGTGGCCTCGACCACCCGCTCCATACACTACAGAAGCAAAGGCATCCTTCTCGAGAGCCAATCTCAGCACTTCGTCGTCATACGTGCCGGGCTGCAGCCAGACAGCGGGGATGTTCAATTTCTTGGCTTCCTCCAGAACCTTGAGGGTGACAGGCGGCGCTGTGATGATAGAAACAGACGTCTCCTTGGGATTCGGCAGCGAGGACAAATCGGAGACGGTGGAATAGTCCTTACCCCCGACAGTCACTGTTGACGATCCCGGGTTGACGGGGGTGACGTCCAGGCCATGATGCAGGTACCAGGCATGGACTACAGCCGTTGCAGGTTGAGTTAGCCGAGGTGACATGTAAGGAGTCATGCCCGACCAGACACGACATGGAGAACAGACATGGAACAGACGTGGAGAACAGATATGGAGAACAGAAATGGAGAACAGACACGGAGAACATGGGCGTGTTACGAGCCTTTATGACCAAACTTGGCGGGGTTGGAGCTTGCGCCAACGACGGCAAACAAGGGAGACGCAAAGAAGTGGCGCGCCGCTGTCTCGGTAGCCATGGTATCGTCAAGGATATCGTCGGGTCGTCACGGGTATCGTCGAGTCGTCAACGAGCGGTCGCGAATGCCTGCGCAGATCGAAGGAGCGGTCTCGTGTTGTCCCGACGAATGCTACCGGAGACGACGGGAGGCTTTGGCTTGAAGGGTGTGCAGAGAGCTACATTCGTCTCAACGCAACTCGACGAGCTCGACCGACCAGACATGACAGGAGAAAACAACCACCAGGCGCTGCGGGGCTTCCCTCCGACTCCGAATGGCCACCGGCGAGTGCCGTTGACGCCATTGCCGACCCAGCCGAGCCAGCGCCGAGCCAGCGCCGCGGAAGTGTCGGTTCGACGTGCTGCTATATTACGGCACATGGGACGGCTCCCCATCGACCATGAATCCAACACTCTGGTCTTCCTGATTCCATGTCTGGTCGCAGTCAATGTCTACCTTTGCGTACGTCCAACCCCTTTTCTCTCGCCCACTCGCTCACCCGTCCGCTGCAAAATAAATAAAAATAAAATAAAATAAAATAAAAACAGGCATTCGCTCGCTCACTACCCAGGGTAGGGAGGCATAAATAGGTCTACATGTCATGTATATTAACCAAAGAAGAACAGGAAGAAAACGTTCTCAGCCGCGGGCTATGCCGCCGCCAGGCCCTCATACCCCGACAGTTTATTCAAGACGGTCTTGGCATACCACAATGCGCAATCTACATCCGGGGTCTTGCTAGATATCGGCTGTGGTCATGGGCTGATAGCAAGGGCAATGAGTCCCCATTTCGGTCGTGTTGTAGGCATCGATACCAGCCCTGGCATGATCGAGCAAGCCGCCTCCTCGACGCAGGATGCCAAAATCACTTTCTGCCAAGCAAGCGCCCAGGACTTGTCCTTTCTCGCCGACGAAGCTGTGGACATGATTGTGGCTGGGCAATCTGCTCACTGGTTCGACTACGATAGGGCGTGGCCAGAGCTTTGCCGCGTCTTGAAGCCCGGCGGCTCACTTGCTTTCTGGGGCTACAAGGATTGCGTCCTCGTCGGACATGAGGAGGCCAATAGGATATTCGACAAATTCTGCTATGCCGACGGTGAGGTCGAGCCCGGATTCCAGGGTATGGGTGCCTACTGGGAGCAGCCGGGACGCAACATACTCCGGAATCTTCTACGAGAAGTGCAACCTCCAGAACAGGACTGGAGCGACGTCCGTCGCATCTTGTACGATGTCGCGCCTGACTGCAGCGAGATACCAAACCCTGAATTGGGATGGATGCAAAAGAGGGTCAATCTCGGGCAGCTGGAAGCATATGTCCGCACATTTAGCGCATTCCAAGCCTGGCGTGATGCGCATCCGGAGATCAAAAGTCGAGCAGAGGGTGGCAGCGGCGACGTGGCCGACTTTATGATGCAGCAGATTGTCCATTCGGAGCCGAAGTGGAAGGAGCTTGGCCAAGAGTGGAGGACCGCGGAGGCCGACTTGGTTTGGGGGACATTTATTCTCTTGGCGAAGAAGAGGTGAACGGATTCCGATACGGTTTCAGCAATTTGATCTCCACCTCATCCCGTTCAGACCGGTCTGTTTGAAGCTATCGAGCACCGCCGAGGCAATGTACTCATCAGTGCATGGCATATCCAAATCTCGGTAGTCATTACGTTTTACAAGACAAAGAATGTAATGAAAAGAACATGCTTGGTAAAAAAGGGTATGCTGGAATTGGCTATCAAAAGAATCTCTCCAAAGATGAGAAGTGATGCTCAAGTAAGAACTAGGCTATAGAACGATAGATCAATGTAGATGTGCATAGTCTGCAGGAACGACAATTTATAGAGACATGATCCCTTAGATTTCTCTCGTCTTTTTTTGTTCTTTGCAAAAATGAAGTGAACATCCAAATTATTTCCTCGACGAAAACAAAAGCCGCCCCTCAGTTGATTTCATGCCAGCAATCTTGGATGCCGATTAGTAGACGGCGCTGATGGTGACAGAGCTCTTGCAAGGGAGCTGAGCGATTTTGTAAGAATTAGGGTCGCATTGGTAGACCTGGTTCTTGCCGGGGCAACTGATGATGACCATTGCGCCGTCGTTCTTCGAGGACATGATGAACTCGTTGCCGCCGATGCGAGAGACCAGCACGCCCGAGGTACCGCACCTCCAGCTGTTGGGGCCTTCGTTGGGAGACGCAGGCGAGGTACATTGCTCGAGGTTCTGTGTGCTGATCGGGAAGTTGTATTCAGTGCACGCGGCAAGCGACTGTCCGGCGCAGAAGGCAATAGCAGCCACGGCAGCAGAGGTGGAGAACTGCATTGTGATGGGATTGGTGGGGTTTTTTTCTTTTTTCTTTTTTGTCTTTGGCGGGTATTGGTAGTCGGTGGTGTCGTGCGACTGCGCGTGGTGAGGCGAGATGACGGAGGCGTAGCTGAAGTGCAGAAAACGGAGAACGAGAGTGATGATGAGGATTGAGAGTGGAATGAAGCAACTGATGATGACAACGTGGTCGATGGATGGGGTTTTATAATAAATGCAATCAAGAGAAAACCTCGCGCCCGAAACCACTACTTTCGTGAAGTCGGGGTCTCCGAGTCGCGAATGGGGGCGGCTGGCGCGGCAAGCGTCGAGTTAATTACTACTCTACTTGACTGGCGCATTGAATATTTGATTATCCAAGGTCCTGGTGCGTGTATCAGGCAATCGGTATACGCCGCCGTGGCAGGAGCCCCGTCTCCTGCCGTCCATGCCGATGCGCTAGAAGTTGAAAGCCACTATACTGAGATTAATCAGGAAGGTAGGCGTTTCTGGCTAAATAAGGGAATGCTCTCTGACCAAATCTCCGACGTTGCTTCCCTCACGTGAAACTGAGACGGGGGAAAAAAAAAAGAGGCCCGTGCCATGATCCTCTTCCTTTTTGCTTCTCTCGCTCGGTTGCTTCTCTCGCTCGGTTGCTTCTCTCGCTCGGTTGCTTCTCTCGCTCGGTTGCTTCTCTCGCTCGGTTGCTTCTCTCGCTCGGTTGCTTCTCTCGCTCGCTCGCTCGTCCTCGCACGAGAGCAAGGTCGAAGCCGGCTTGGTTCGGCTGTGCCCTGAAACGATGTGGAAGTGTGAAATCGTGCTGTATGCCAGAAAGCGTAATCCTCTGCCATGTTGTCTGCCAACTTGGACCGTCCTTGTTGTTGCCGTCGGTTGCCCCGTCAAACAAATGCAGCCCGTCTTGGTTGACCCGTTTTGTTGACTCGGCCAGCTTTGTTCACCCATTGGACCATTGGACCATTGACCCATTAATCCAATTAACCCAATTAACCCAATGAACCCAATGAACGACCCATGTACGGATCTAGGGCAACAACAAGGGAGCAGAGCAGCCGCAGCGTGCGTCCTGAACGTGGGGCGTCGCTCTGCCGAATCGACTGGGAGCAAACAGGAGACATGCCATTTCCCTCGCCTCCTGTTGCAACTCAATCGATTCTACTCCTTCAACAGTGCCCATCTTCTCCAGCTTTGCAGACGCGGAACCCGACTGGACCTGAACAACGAACTGCCGCAATTCCACGAGCCAAAAAAACAAAAATCAATCTTTCGTCTCTGAATTCCACCGCCTGTGCCGCAGACGCAATCCACCGTGCGTGCTCGATAAGGCCGTGCCGCCCAATCCTCGCCTCCCACAGCTCTGACGGACGCAGGACAGAAAATGGTGAGTTCAGTTCAATGTTGCCACAGCACCCGCCTCGTTCTCCTTCCTGTTGTAAACACCAAACCCGAGGGAGGAGCCCCGCGATCAGTCAACGTCGCAACATGATTCGTCGGCTGCCGCTCGACTACGCCATCGCCTCTCTTCCCAGGTCATGCCATGCAGGCAGGCAACACCTGCACGCGCGAGCCGACTGCTCTTTGTGTCACACTTGATCTTGCCAAAATAGACGGCAAAAACAATACCATCATCGACGACGACGACGACGGCAAAAACAACGACAACAACAACGACAGCAACAAACAACAATAACAACAGCCCAAAACAAAAACAAAACGTCCCCGTCTTCGGCTGTTGAACACCAAAAGTCTTCGCAGCGTCATCGATTTCTAGCTCGCGCCCGACACGCACAACCGAGCCAGCATCTCATTTCCCCGCGTCTCATCGATAGCACAGCTGCAAATCATCAATCAGACCATGTCTTCTAACCAGTACGATGTGCAGGCTTCCACCAACTACAAGGAGGCCTTTGCCCTCTTCGATAAGCGCGGAAATGGCCGTGTCACTTCTGACAGCTTGGGCGACTTGCTGCGCGCCTGTGGTCAGAACCCCACGCTGGCCGAAATCAGAGACCTCGAGAAGACAGCCGGTAGCGACTGTAAGTTCTAACGGTCCTGCAATTCCATGTACACAAGAATCCGCGCATCAGGGCAGACGACTGATGGTCAATCTCTTGGACAGTTGACTTTGAGTCGTTCCAGCGCATCCTGAACCGCCCTGGTGGCTTCCGCGACCCCGGCGAGCCTGAGGAATATTGCCGCGGCTTCCAGGTGTTTGATAAGGATATGACAGGCTTCATCGGCGTCGGCCAACTGAAATATATCTTGACCAACTTGGGCGAGAAGATGACCGAAGAAGAAGTGGACGAATTGCTCAAGGCCGTGGACACCAGCTCTGGCCAGGTCAATTATACAGGTAAGCTACTGTCATGCATGCATCGACGGACCGCTGAAATCTTGTGCATTTCTACAGACTTATGGAGTAACTGACGTGATTATCACAGACCTCGTGCGCACGATTCTTGCCAACTAGAGCGGAAACATGGTCGCACAACTTACCATCGCTGCGCTATGGTTTACGAGACGACTCTTTGGTTTTATTTTGCATTTGGCGGACAGGTTGGCGTAATGTTGCATGCTTTGATACTCTTATCTTTTCTTTTTCGTTCTTTTTTTTTTGTTTTCTTAGCGCAGGAGGACAGTGCAAATGTGGATTGGGCTTGCCTCGGGGGCGCGCAGGATGTCCATTTGTCCATCTCTTGCTTCTTCTTATGTGAATATGTAAGCCTTGTCATGCATGGTAGATGACTTGCCAATATGGGACGGTTAGCAAGCAACACTTGCAAGATTGTGAGATTCTCATCACATTGAACGCCCGAATGATGGCAGTGACTAAGTAGATATGGATCAAGAAAGGTCAACGGGAGATTTCCATCAACAGGGCGCCGCTTGCGTCAGCCAATTCGACCAACATAGAGGCTGCTGGCGGGCGCGCAGCCATCAACAACAACAATATCCAATGGACAATGCGGCGCCACGCCGCCGCGCCACAGGATTCACAGAGTTTTCAGTTGTTGTCGGGGTCGCGGAACGTGTAAGTCTGGGGACTCCTGTCTGTTTCGCCTGTCTGGGCAAGACAATTGTTCCATTTCACCACGCATGAACCTGGCCGTCGTCTGGTGATGATGGTGATGGTGATGATGGTGGTGATGATGATGATGGTGACGATGCTGATGGTGACGATGCTGATGATGGTGACGATGCTGATGATGCTAATGATGCTGATGATGCTGACGATGCTGACGATGCTGACGATGCTGCTCCAATATCCCTCTGGCTGAACAAATGCTTTGGTCCAGCCCCCCCCCCCCTCCCCTTGCCGCAGTCTCAACCCGCGTGCCACCGAGCTGCGGAGTCGTTTCTGTCAGCATGAAGCCAATCTCATCCACTGTGTCAGGAGTGACAGGGGGCATGACTGCAGCCATAGGGGCGTTTATATATATAAAGGCTACTATACCACTAATTATTTAGTAAAGAATTAAGTAACTTTTACACTATAGAATGCATATAATAATAGGTTATAAGCCTAGAATATAAAACTAAAAATATATTTTACTAAGTCTTCTCTACCTACCCTATACCTCCTTTTCTATTCTTACTATTATATACTAATAACTATAGTATATAACTACTAATATAAGTATTATTACTTATTTTCTATTACTAATATATAGTATATAGTAGGATACTATAATACTAATTAGTTATATACTTTAAAAGAAAAGTTTTTTAAATACTAGAAAAAAAAGTATAAGTATTATACTCCCCCTTTTTTTTTATCCCTTATTTTCTTTTATATAAAATAAAGATAAACTTATATAGAAGATCCTTTAAATCTTCTAGTATAAAAAAAGAAGATAATAAAATATATTATATACTTTTAAGGGAAATTACTATAAGTATATAATATACTTATAGTAGCTAGATAATCTTATAAGTTAAAAACTTTAAGTTAGAAATCCTATAAGGGAATAAACCCCTTAGAGATATTAATACACTTATAAATGCTCTAAACTCTATAATAATAAAAAACACTCTATTTAAAATAACCTACTATAATAATAAGTCTAGATAAAAGAATACCTTTACACTACTTAAAGAGAGAAAAGAAAGTTACCCTAATCTATTATTAGCTTAATATAATCTCCTTTCTATATCTTATAGAAGACTTAGGCTAAATATATCTTAAAACACTTCTTAAAAATAACTTAAAAGATCTAAACTATAATTTACTACTAAGTCTAACCTCTACTACTATTACTAGTAAAAAGTTAGACCTTAAAAGCACTCTCTCTACTACTAGTAATATAGATCTTTAGGGCCTTTAAGTAAAAATAATAGAATAAGTACTAGATATATTTACACTAAAAATGCTAATTCCTATAAGTTAAAACTTAAGCACTACTAAGTCTTTACTATAAAAAAAACTATTACTTAATAATACTAAAACTAAGCTACTTAAATACTAAGAAGTAAAACTATTAGCTATTTATAATAATAAATATAAGCTAGATTCCTATTCTAATACTAGTTCTAAGGGGGAACTACTCTTTACTAAACTTATAAGTTAACTCTATAATAATAGAATAAGTCCTAATACTAGAAATATTAGGGAACTACCTAGTAACTTAAGTATACTTCCCTATTTAGAATAATGCTATAATAAGAATATTAGTTATAGTATATACCTCTATTTCTAAGTATAAGAATGCCTTAAACTTAGAAAACTAAGTATTTTATATAGAACTATCTCTTTACTCCTTTAGAAACTTTAATCTCCTTTATAACTCTTTTAAAAATCCTCCTCTCTTTTAAAACTTTTAGAATATATAGGCTATAGCTATAATTCTTAAAATAATTAGTAAGTAAAAGGTAAAGAATATCCTTTAAAATATATAAATATTAAAAGTATATATTACTAAAGTTAAAAGAGTCTTTTAACTAAGCAGTATAGTTTATATATAGAATATTAAATAAAAGCTTACTAAGCTCTTACTTAATAAATATAGTAATATAAATAAACTATTCTAGAAACTTTAGAATATAGTTAGCTACTATAATAATATCTCCCCTAGGGAACTAGTAATTATAAAAGCTATAAAGAGCTATTGCTTTCTTATAGCCCTTAGACCTAACTATATAGACTAGCATACTACTTAGTTATTAAATAAGTCTATTATATTCTTCTAAAATTAAGTAAGAAATACTATATCCCCTACCTTATATAAGGAACTAGTCTAAGATACTATAGCCTCTAAAGCAGCCTTTTATAGTAGTAAAAATAAATAAAAGGACCCCTTAAAAATAGCTATAGCTATATAATAATATAAAAGAAGAATAGTTATTTATATTTATTATAAAATCCTAGGGCATAGTAAAGTAAAATGCTATTACCTCTTACTACTAAATAAGTACCTAAACTAGTAAGGAAAGAAGAAATAAAATAAGGATAGAGTAAACGCTTACTTAGATATAGAAAATTATAAATAGGCTAAGCTACTACTAGCTAATAAAGACTACTTAATATCTTTCTTAGTAATATAAATAAATATAGCTCTTAGAGTTATAAATAATAATAAGGTACTAATTTACCTAAATAGTAAGTATAGTAATTACCTTAGTAGATAAAGAAGCTATTTTAAGTCTCTCTTAATATATAAAGGACTACCCTTTAAATATACTAATAACTAAATGCTTATACTTAAAGGATAAGGCATTCTTAAATTTACTATAGCACTCCCTATAGGTAAAACCTATAGGCTAACTTTCTATAATATATACTACACTTTAGGCCTAAGTGCTAACTTAATCTTAGTATTCTAACTAGTAAAGAATAGGTATATTATAAAAATAAATAATAAAGAGGCTATAGTAAGAAAAGGGAATAATATTATACTAACTACTACTTAGTAAATAAATATATATAAAATAGATAAGGCTAAGTACTATATACTTATAGTTTACACTTAGCCTTAGGGGTAACTTAAACTCTAGTATAAATGCTTTATATACTTAGGGGAATAAAACCTTAGAGCCCTTTAATAACTATTAGTAAGAATAAAGCCTATCCCCCTTAAAAAAGTATATAATACCTATACCTAAAGAAAGCTAAATAAAATACCTTATACTAAAAATATCTAGAAAGGCACTTACCCTTTTAAAAGCCTCTATATAAATATAGTAGGGCTATTCTTAAACACTAGCGCTAATAGTAGTTATTACTAGCTAACTATTATTAATAACTTTATAAGTATAATATAAATAATATTACTAAAAGAAAAATCTATACTTACTAAGACTATTATATAATTTATTAAACTCTATAAGAGGCCTAAATACCTCTACTACTATATTTACCTTAATTAAGGAGGTAAGAACCTTACTAAAATCTTCTACCTATATTACTTTAATAGAGGAATATACCTTTACTATACTATTACTAAATAGTATTAATAAAATAGTATTACTAAATAATATTACTAAACTATTCTTAAATGCATTATAACTATTCTTATAGATAGCTAGCTTAATAAGAAATACTAGCTATAAATATACTAAGTAGTGGGATATCTCTATAACTAATTACTAAATAGAAGACTTAGTAAGATACTATATAAAGCCTAGTTTAGCAATAAACTAGTACTTATATATATATAAGTTATTAGCTCTAAAGAGTATATACTACTCCTTAGTGTAAAGTATAAGAAACTCTATACTAGGGGGCAGTAATACTAGCTTCTTAGCTATAAAGGCATATACTATTACTAAGTTCTCCTTAAAGATAGGATAATCTTTACTAGTAATAACTATATATTTAATAAATTACTACTATAGAATACTAGCACTGCTCTAGCCCCTGCTAAATAAGCTAAAAAATAGTAGAAACCTATAATTAATAATAAGGAGATTACCCTCTATAATATAGAATAATAACTACTAATTAGCAACTATATATATAAAAGAATACTACTAAATAAAAGTAATAGGGGCACTACTCCTACCACTATAAATAACTATATCTATAATAATAATATAATAAATGCTAAGATAATAATATAATAAGAAGCCTAAGTAGGTAACTATATATACTAGGGGACTCCCCTTAATAACTATAATTAAGAAATTACCTCTAAGATAACTATAGATAATAATAATATAACTAATACTAGCATTACCTAGTATAATAGTAGCACTAATACTATTAAGAGATATTTTAAACTCTAACTCCTAGATAGAATAAATAGAGAAGTACCTTCTATATAATACTATAATTTTAGGTATATCCTTATTATTATATAGAAAGCTCTCTCTATTCTTAAACTAACTAGCTACTAAAGTATAATAAAATAAAGTAACTAGCTAAAATAGTAACTCACTATAGAATTAGAAATTAAATCCCTTAGTAAAAATAATACTTAGACTTTAGTAAAACCCCCTAAGGGCTAGCATATACTTAGCAGAAAATGGGTTTTTAAGGCTAAAAGAGGCCCTAATAGCGAAATTACTTACTATAAAGCTAGATTTATAGTGCATAGCTTTAAATAATAAAAAGGGATTAACTATAATAAAATATTTACTTTAGTAGTTAAATCCCTAAGCTATAGAGCTATCTTTACTATTATAGCAGCCCTAGGCCTTAATATTAAATAAATAGATATAAAGATAGCATTTCTATACAGTAATATTAATAAAGAAATCTATATTAAATAACTAAAGGGCTATAATAATAGCTTAAGTAGAGTATATAAACTAAAAAAAGCCTTATATAGCCTAAAACAATCCCTTAGAATTTAGTACTAGGTTATTAAAGACTTCCTAGCTATTTATAACTTTATTTAATTAGAAGTAAATAGCAATCTTTTTATTAATATAACTACTAAAATATTTATTATAGTATATATTAATAACTTACTAATTATTAGTCTAGATAAATAAGTAATATAGTATATAAAGATAGCATTATCTGCCTAATTCTAAATAATAAACTTAGAACCTTACTAGTACTATCTTAGACTTTATATCTAGTATAATAGGAACTTATATAAAATCTTTCTCTCTTAAAAAGCATATATTAAAAAGCTACTAAAAGCACTAGGGCTAAGTAAATCTAAGCTAACTAATAGACTTATATCTACTAATATTATAAAATATAAAGGGGATAAAAATGCCTTTAAGGCTAATAAGGCTTAGTATATAAGCACTATTAAATCTTTAATATATACTATACTTAGTACCTAACTAGATATAAGCTTTATTATAGTATACTATAGCTAATTTCTTACTAAACCTTTTATAGTATACTTAATAG
Source organism: Claviceps maximensis (assembly GCA_018360255.1). Classification (NCBI taxonomy): domain Eukaryota; kingdom Fungi; phylum Ascomycota; class Sordariomycetes; order Hypocreales; family Clavicipitaceae; genus Claviceps; species Claviceps maximensis. The sequence goes on from SRPZ01000149.1 coordinate 62,836, forward strand.
TAATAAAGTAAATTCTATAGTACCTAAAGGGTACTATTAACTATAAACTTATATTTAAAGGTAACCTATAGGCACTACTAAAATATGCTAATATAGACTAGGGAGGAGATTTAGTTACTAAACGCTCTACTATAGGCTACTATTTTAACCTTAGTAATATAGTAATTAGCTAGTAATTAAAATAATAACCTATAGTTACTTTATTATCTACTAAAGTAGAATATATAGCTAAAATATAGGCAATAAAAGAAGCTATATAGCTATAAAGACTCCTTATAAACCTTCTATAACTATACTATACTAAGAATAAACCCCCTAAACTAATAATAATATAATATAATAACTATAGAGCTATAGCACTATTTAAAAACCTAGAGTTCTATATATACACTAAATATATAGATATTTAGTAGCATTAGGTTAGAGGCTAAGTAGTATTAAAAGAAGTTAATCTTTAGTATATTCTTATAAATAAATAAATAGTAAATAGACTTACTAAAGCTATTCCCTTACTAGCCTTTCTATATTTTTAAGAGGCTATTAGTATTAAAAAGAATACCCTAAAAATATAGGTGCTAGATATAGTACCTATATACTAAGCTATTAGAATTACCCTTAAAACATAGTAGTATAAAGCCTATAAAAATATTATTTATTATTTTAGTATTAAATATACTATAGTTCTTTATATTCTCTAAAGAGTAAGCTTACTAAACCCTTCTAATAAAATTAGGTATATTCTATATAATATAAAGCCTAAGTAACTACTTTTAGGGATATTTAGCGCTTACTATAACTAATTATTAATAAAACTAAAGCCTATAAGCCTATTTAAAAGATTACCTAATAAGCGCTAAAGAAAATATAGTATAAGGGGGGACTTATACTAAATCTAGTATACTAAACTAAGCCTTTACCTCTCTTTTATATACTTACTAAGCCTATTAGTAAATTAAAGTTATTAGTAAGGGCTTATAAGCTAACTTTTATTTTCTATAAAAATTATTTATATAGAAAAATAAAAAAATAGACTTATAAACTAATAAACTATATACTAATATATATATTTTTAAAAGAAATAGTTATAATATTTTTTAACTTACCCTATATTAACTATATATAAAAATTCTACTTACTTTATAGTTTACTAAAAAACTAATAAGCTAACTAACCTACTCTATACTATAGTATATATAAATATAAATATATAACACTACTATACCTATATTTAATAAAGGTAAGTAGCTACTAAATAACTATAAAGTAGAAATATAGGTAGATAGAATAATTACTTTAGTAGAAGTAAGCTTACTATAATTATAAGTATAGGCATTTAAAATAATTACTTTAGTAAAAGTAAATATTATTTATTTCTTTAATTAAGTAGAAGTATTAGTATAAAGCTAATCTTATCTACTATATTAGGAGTAATAGGGGGCATAACTATAGCTATAGGGGCGTTTATATATATAAAGGCTACTATGCTACTAATTATTTAGTAAAGAATTAAGCAACTTTCACACTACAGAATGCACATGACAACAGTTTCCTCGTTTAACTCGTCAACCCAGTTTTGTCTGGTCCCTCCTGCCCAGTCTCCCGCATCAAATCGAGTTAGTCTCAACAACAAGTTCGTCTACCCCTCCCTCCCTTACTGGCCGGTGCCCACGCTCGAGCCTTGGCTTGGGCACATCATCGGGCCCCTCCACACCAGACCGCAGGTGGACTCCGTGACATCGCAAAGCCTCCACGGACCAAAGCTCAACCACTCGGGCTTCGATTGTACTTCATGTATAGCCCTGCAGTCGCACCGGACCGCCGACGCCGCTTTAAGCTGCCCCTTCCCCTCCTTCTTCTTGCCGTATCGCTCCTCGTCCTCGTCCTCGCCGCCACTCTGGCTTCTTCACGACCATCGCTCCGCATCACGGCGCTAGTCACCCAACTTTGCTCGCGAGTTGGAATAGCTTCGCAATCACAGTTCACACGCCGGCTCTGTACCATCACACCAAGCGCCATGACTGCTGCCGCCTACCAGAATCCGCCCCAGGCGCCACCTCTGTTTACCCATACTCCGGAGTCGATCCTGCAGGTCGTCAACCGCAACAATGCACGAACCAAGGCCGTGTTGGACAAGGTTGTGGCTGACGTCCAGCCGGAGAATGCTACGTTCGCCAATGTGCTCGAGCCCAACCTGCTGAACGACAATCTTCTGGAAGTCAGCAACCACATCACCATGTTCTATCAGTATGTATCGCCGAACAAGGAGCTCCGAGAAGCTTCCACAAAGGCCCAAGAGATTGCAGACGATTTCTACATTGAGCTCAAGCTGCGTGAGGACGTGTTCAAGCTGGTCGACGCGGCCTATGCGACCCGTGAGACCCAGGACCTGCAACCGGAGCAATCTCACCTCCTCTACAAGGAACGTCAGAAGTACATCCGGAACGGGCTCTTGCTGCCTGCGGGACCCGACAAAGATCGCTTCAAGGAGGTCCAGAAGCGCCTGAGCCAGTTGTGCATCCAGAGCCAAAAGAACTTGAATGATGAGATGGGTGGTGTTTGGTTCACACCCGAGGACCTCGAGGGAGTACCCTCGGATGACCTGGACATTAGCCAGCTCGAGAAGGGCACCGGCGAGAACGAGGGCAAGGTCAAGGTTACCTTCAAGTACACCCACTTGTTCCCCATTAGCAAATATGCCATCCGGGAAGACACTCGACGAATCTACCTCTCGGCCGAGGCGAACAAAATGGCCAACAACATCCCGCTCTTCCGGGAAATCATTGCACTCCGGGACGAAGGCGCCCGTTTGATTGGCTATCCGGATCATGCAAGCCTCATCATATCGGAAAAGATGGCCAAGTCCCCCGAGCGGGTGAATGAGTTTCTGGGCGATCTTCGCAAGCGTCTGGCCCCCGGCGGGGCCAAGGAATGTGAACATTTGCTGCAATACAAGAAGAAGCATTGCGAGGACCGAGGCGTGCCCTTTGACGGCAATTTGAATCTCTGGGACTTTTCATTCTTCTCTCGAATCATGAAGGAGACAGAGTACAGCATCGACGAAAACGAGGTCTCTCAGTACTTCCCCGTGGAAACCACCTACCAGGGCATGCTCAAGATCTTTGAGAAGATTTTCGGCTTCGTCTTCGTGGAGCTGAGCAAAGAGGACCGAAGCCGACTGAGTCCCACGGGCAAGTCGGAAGATATTGCCTGGCACGAGGACGTCATCATCTACTCGGTGTGGGATGATGAATCCGCCGGCTCCGGTTTCGTCGGCTACCTGTACCTCGATCTGCATCCCCGAGACAACAAGTACAGCCACAACGCCAACTTCAACATCGAGTCGGGCTACACAAGACAGGACGGCACGCGCAACTACCCCGCCACCGCTCTTGTTTGCAACTTCAGCAAACCCAGCGCCGCGAAACCCGGTTTGCTGAAGCACCACGAAGTCGTCACGCTCTTCCACGAACTTGGCCACGGCATCCACGACCTCGCCTCGCGCACCCGATACAGCTACTTCCACGGCACCAGCGTCGCGCGCGATTTCGTCGAGGCTCCCTCCCAGATGCTGGAGAACTGGTGCTGGACGCCCAGCGTCCTCAAGTTTCTCTCTCGAAAATGGGACTCCAACGACAAGATCCCTGATGACATGATTGAGAAGCTCATCAAGACCAAGCACTTCAACTCGGCGTCCGCCAATCTTCGACAGCTCCTGTATGGCATCTTTGACATGACCATCCACACGCCAAAGTCCCATGATGAGGCCAAGGACATGCCCATTGCCAAGATTTGGAATGAGCTTCGTCGCGAGATTACCGGACTGAAAGGTCTAGAGGAACTTGGAGACAAGACGTAAGTTTTCCCGTCCGCTTTCAATTTGAAGGTATAAAATACAAAAGTTTAAGAAGACAAGTAAAGAAAAAGGAAAAAAAGAAAAGAAGGGAAAAGAAAAGAAAACAAAAGAAGCAGAAGAAGAGGAAAAAGAAAAAGAAGATAAATAGAGAAAAGAAAAAAGCTAACTCGCCATCACCATAATTACAGTGACAACGACCATCGATACGCTGGCGTCGGTCACTTTGTAGGCGGCTACGACGCCGGCTACTACGGCTACCTTTACTCCGAGGTCTTTTCCCTAGACATGTTCCATTCCTTCTTCAAAAACGACCCCCTGGACGGCAAGGTCGGTCGTCGGTACCGGGAGCTCGTATTGCAGCGCGGCGGCAGCCAGGAGGAATTGCAGACGCTTCGGGACTTTTTGGGCCGAGATCCGAGCTCGGAGCCGTTTTATGAGGAGTTGGGGGTCAATTAGATGAGATGAGAATGGATTTTTTTCTGCACCGGAAATGGACTTTTAGAGAAAGAATAGAAGAGGGCTCATCATTGCAATAGATATAGAAGAGGAAATGATGTGGAATGTATACATACTTGGTCTGAGTTATAATTGGGGTCCCCCATATATCGTTACTGTATACGGCTTTCATGACAATTATTTCAAGTCTTTCAAAGACATGAAACTAGACTCCTTTATATCTTTCGTATCGTTGAAGTCTCTTCGAAAAGGAATAAAAACGCATCATGCCTTTTCTTCATCCAAGTCTGCGAACCCCTGCAGGTTTCTGTTTTTACTTCTTAGAGTGTTAAAGATAGTACATGAAAGACTATACTTGTATAAATCCAAGTACTATTCTTTTTTTGCCTAGATTATTTAAGAAAAATACCTACATCAACTACGCTAACATGAATCTTGATAAGTATCTAATTCACTCGGATTATTAGAGGCAAATACGTATATAGACCACCCAGGAAGAAAATGTGTAATTATATTTTAAATACTAGCTAAAGAGTGAGAATATTGAAGAAAAGCCAATACAATTTCCATTATAATCCCTACATCGCTTCTTGGCATACAACATGACTAGATCCAAGCCTCAGAATCACCCTCACCCCATCATACAAAGATCATCTGCTTGAAACGAAAGCCTACTCGCTCCACCTCAAATCGTGTACTACATTTCTTAAAGCATGGTTATTATGAACGCAGCTCCGGATGCAAAGAGCGCAAGGGGCGTCCGAGAGAGGAAATGATTCGCTGCGGCTGTGACGTGCGTGACAGAAGGGGTCGACGTCTTCTCAGCGGTGGTCCATGGCGATTCTGTGGTGATGGACTCTGTGCCGTGGGTTCTATATGCTCCTTTAGCGGACTGAGTGGTCGATGCGCCTGTGGGAGTGGAAGAACTTTGGGGAGAGGAAGACGGGGAGGAAGCGCCGTCTCGGGATCGAGTAGACTCGCTTTCGACAGTATCTAGGTTTGAAGTTTGTGGAGCGGTGGTGGCCAGGGCTGTGTCCGTCGAGGATTGTTCGGTCAGAGTGCCCGTTTTGGAATTGGAAGTGGCCTCTCCTTCTCCGGGTAAGGAAGTGAGATAGCTGATATCCGCTGCTGCTGATGACGGCGATGATGTGTGGCTGCGTTTCGCGGAAGATGCAGGCAGCGCTGAAGATGTTGGGCTTGGAGCAGGAAAAGAGAAACTCGAAACTAGAAGGGGAGGCGACGATGAGGACGAGGGCGTGGTCAAGAGACGTGAAGAAGGGAACGAAGAAGAAGGCGGAGAAGAAGGCGGAGAAGAAGGCGGAGAAGAAGGCGGAGAAGAAGGTAGAGAAGAAGGCAGAGAAGAAGGCAGAGAAGAAGGCAGAGAAGGGGGCGGAGAAGAAGTTAGAGTTAAAGATGGAGTTAAAGATGGAGAAGGAGGCGGAGAAGAAGATGGAGAAGGAGGCAGAGAAGAAGGCAGAGTTAAAGACAGAGAAGGAGGCGGAGAAGAAGACGGGGAAGAAGGGAGAGAAGAAGGCAGAGTTAAAGACAGAGAAGGAGGCGGAGAAGGAGGCGGAGAAGAAGACGGAGAAGGAGGCGGAGAAGGAGGCGGAGAAGAAGACGGAGAAAAAGGCGGAGAAAAAGGCTGAGATGAAGACTGAGCGGATTGCGCTGGCTTTTCTGTGCTTGCCGTGACTGTTGGCTTCACGGGCGTAAATCCCGAATCACTAATATCGGCCTGCGAGCTGGTCCCCACAGGTGGCGGCTTGGTCACCATTGATTGTATCAGATCCGGCGTCGGGACTGGGTTGTCAGCCTTTTTGCCGGAGCAGAAATCGATGAACTGCGCGAATCGAGGCTCCGCATAAATTCCCATAGCCTTGGCAGTGCTATTGGTGCTGGTCTTGATGCATGTGGCACAGCGTCCGTAGCCCACGCGGAAGCTAGACCCTTCCTCACACAGCGTGTCCGATTTCCCTACTGACAGGGCGGATATGTAGGCATTGTTGCATTCATCATAACAATTGTCTGGTTCCGAGTCATCTCTCTTGTTCTTCTTGCCATTCTCCATCTCGTCCATCTTTTCGTCTTGACGTCGTACAATTGGATAGTATGGCTTCGCGCCGTAGGTTGGTATGGGTTTCGCGGCAAGTGACGTTTGAGATTCCGCGTTGCCTGTTGTCATCGTTGTAGTGTGGGCGTCCGCGATTTCTTGGTACGACTGGTTACCAAAGATATCGTAAGACAGGCCGAAGGCCCTTGGGTCAAGGTTAAAGTATCCATACGACGGCGGGTAGTAATGAGTCTTGCCCTGCTCCCAGTGACCCTCAGTGAAGGGGGGTGATTGAATGCAGTCACTCTGGTTGCAGATAAAATCATCTGCAGGAGGCCCGGGCCAAAAGTTGCACCAGTCTGGCTTTTGCGGATTGCACACGGAGCCTGGGCTGCAGCCAAATGTGAGATCTGACGTCGGTGAAAGCGGTGCTGACGACCCTGTGGGCGTTGGGCAGAGAGTCACGTTGAAGATGGGAGTCGCTGTAATGGTTTTGGCGGGCTCTGTGATGGAAGATGGTGGAAGAGTTTGGGTCTGCTTTTCCGTCACAGTGGTTCCTGGCTGAACGACAGTCTTGGTAGTCTGATCTTGTGTTACCTCGACCGTCGTGGCTGGCAGCGTTTTGATGAAAGTTGACGCCAAGATTGTTCCGGGCACGGTTTGTG